>JAWWMK010018472.1:0-19263 GCA_035047105.1 Galeopsomyia nigrocyanea | reverse complement strand
TATATATATAAGCCGCTGTATTTCCTTGAAAGGTCGCGATCAATACGCTGCTGATTTGACTGCATTGAGCGGCGTGTCTAAACCTTACTAAATATCGCATTAATGAATAGTGATTAAAGTGTTCATTTATACGATAAATTTTTTTTTTTCGTTTTTTTTTATATGAAACATATGTTACATCTCAATTCGACGCAACATTGACAATGACGATCGTTACGAAATATATATATACGTAATCAATTCAGTGTTTACATTGACTTTTTTTTCACAAATCGATTGAATTCTCTCAGCTATGTTATCTCATATCTGACGCAGTCTTTCACAATTGACTCTATTAAACTGGAATGATTAAATTGAACAATTTATACATATGTCATAAAAGACATTTAGTCCACCCATGCGGGATTCTCCAAATTGAGTCTAAAGGCGGTTGAGAGCACGCATGGGAACGATATAATGATATATACGTGTCGAGACATTTAGAGACGTTTATAACTGGTCCCTAAACGACGACGTGGATTATCTTCATTCAAGCTTCAGCCAATTATGCAATTATATCATGTGTACTCGAGAGCTCGCGGTTGATATACAATATTTATAAAAATTTCGAGGAAATTTCACGATTTTATTGATCGACCGTTATACACGTACTTATACACAACGTAAAAATTTATTTGTTACCAGAGGGTTATCACAGAGTTGATGACTGATAAGTTCGTTCGTATTTTTTTTCTATCAATCGCGTGGAGGCAGATGTTTGATGGATTATATTATGGTACATGCAATGTTACGAAAATAGCTTATTGGGATTTTCTTTTGGGGAGGTGTATATTTATTATCAGATATATTGAACGATTGCGGGGGTTTTTCATCTTACGTTCGTACGCGGTGAACAGACTTTTTTTTTACAATTGAAAGAAATACTCCTGGGTTAGATAACTCATGTAACACGCCGATAAGAAAACAAAAGTTTTTTTTTTCGTTTTGGACACGACGTTTTTTTTTCGCTTGGTTTTTAGAATTATCGATTGTTTTTAGGGTTCTTTTGTGCGGCGAGTATGGCAATGAGAATAATTATGTTTTGACAGTTCGATCGATATTACTTTTCTAACATAAAATTTCCATTCGAATAGATTTATGAAAGTATATCACGCGATGGCAAAAATATAAATTTAACGCGATGTTAAAAAAAAAAAAGAAAATATGCGTACTTTCCGTTGAGCAACAACACTGCATTCGACAATAATACACTGCTGACTCTTACACTTTCGTAACAAAACAAAAAAAATAATAAAAGCAAAGATATCTTCAGCTCCAGAATACCAATGTTAATTTTCGTCGTTTCATATGTATATACCCAAGTGCAGTCGTGCGCGGAGCTCCGATATTCTATTTCAAGATATAGGAAAAGTCTCTCACACACGCGGGTTCGGGATCATTCGTATAATAGTTGCTCCAAATTCAACGTCGTTTACTGTTTACATTCGTCATATATCTTTCTCTCTCTTTTACTCGCAAAGCGCGTGAATCAAACGAAACGACGATGACGTTTAAAAAAATTTTCCAAACCGTACGTGTATTGTACAGACGTACTATCTTCGGCGATGCGTCGCTTGTTTTATCACCACCAAGTTAACAATGTTTCGAGCGCAAATACAGACACGCTTACGAGAATTTACAACAAGCAGACAGCGGTAGTAAATCGTAAAACAAAGTAACGCACATTAAGTCGCGTGACGCACGGATCGCGACAAAACGCGAGCTTTTTTTTCGGAGAAAAATAAAAAGCATTGTCTCTCTCTACCTCTCTTGTAATTAGTAATGAAAAAGAAAAAAAAAAGTCAATCATACCGATCATCACAGCGACGATCATACTGATCGCACTGAACAATCCGAGCTCTCGTTTCAGTCCCACGTGCTGCTCGTCGGCAGTCTTCTCTTTCACCGCAGTTGTCATTTTTTTTCTTCTTTTTTTCAAACACTACTTTATTATTAAAAAAAAAAAGGAACTTTTATATCTGTCTTTACGGGAGCATCGTGATACTACCGGCGCGAGTGAGTCCCAGCGCGAAACTGAGTAGTAGTACACAACTGAGTAGTCGTCGACAGTGTGTGAGAGAGAAAGAGATGATTTGATAACGCACGCGCCGCACGTGGGTGACGTATGTATATATAAGTACGCGAGGCAAACTTTCATTGCGCGCGCGCGCGACGCGATGCTCGCCGCTCGCGTTCGATGAGGATTTATGATACAAGCTTCCGTTGATCGCTTGTTTGGAAAATTCCTTTTTTTTTCTTCTTCTTCTTCTTTTCTTTTCCGCCTCGTCGTTGCGTTCGCTCGTGCGGTAATACAGTGGCGTGTTGTTTTAGAGTTAGCAGTTTTCTATTTCTTTTTTTTTCTTCTTTTTTTAGTGGATATATCGTTTGATTTTTAATTTAGTTGAGAAAATGAAATTTTATTCAATTTTTTAAATAATTTTGGGGAATAATAATAATAATCATCGAAAATTGGTGCAGTTAAATTTTTAATTTCTTCACTTAATTAATACACTTTTTAACATCGAATATCTTCAATTACATACACATTGTACAAAAGTAGGCCGTAGAAAAATATCGTACGATATAATCCCTCTCAACAGACATTAATAATCGCGAATAACAAAGTTACAATCATTCAAGTATACACGCGTTACATATCACACAATCATCCGCGATCAAATCAAGTATATACCATCCACTTCAACGATTTGTTTCAAAACTTTTGTGTTCTAAGTATTCTGTAAAGTAGAATTTTTGGTTCGTAACATTAATAGCAATGCCGAGAGAGATGTCAAGTACGTGGCTCCGTTCTCGAATCGGGTTCACGACCATTTAAAGGTTTCCCTTTCTAAACATCGATAATTCGACGACTCATCGCGGCTAAAGTCGAGGTTCGCATCGCGAGCAAAGTAAATAATGACATTCTGTTTACCAATTTCTAAATGTGGCTTAAACAACAAATTGCCTTTATCGTTCGACAGAGAATGTGATTTTTTCTTCTTTTTTTTCATCTTATTCGATTATATAGCTCGGTGCGAATCGAGGTCGCGCGTTTAAATCCCTATCTATATAATTAAAAGCGAGTTTATAATGTGGAATCTAACGTTGCAACGTAAATTTTTCTAACGCCATGATCGATTGATAAAATATACGCGTTACATAGCGAAATCGAAGTTATTATGCCGTGGCGAAAGAATTACGATGACGACACCAATATCTGGAGATAGTTAATTTAATTGCTGATTCGATTGGAAAGAGAAAATATAGAAGGCTCTTTATCGTCGATCGATAGATTTGTTAATAATGCGATAAGAAAGCGCCGTTTCTGTGCATTCAGTGAAAAACTCTCGATGTCTTTATTTGGCGATCTTGCGTGACGTCAGCGAAGATGTTTGACTTTATTTTGTGTGTATTTTTAGAAAAAATTTTTTTTCTATTGATTTTGAGTTGTTGACGATAAGATTAGATGAACGATGTTGATTCAAAGACGACAAATTTCTTTTTGGGTGGAATTGATAATCGAAGAATTGACTAAATTTAGAAAAGAAATGTTGTATTATAATCATTTTTTTTTTTCACCACTCTACTAATTCTATTAATATTTCCAATCATAAATATTTAAAAAAAATCATGTTGGAAGGAAGTACGCGACTATGTGTGAAAGTGCTTGGTATGAAAATAAACGTTTAACAGTTTTCTGCGAAGCCGAATTAAGAGGATGTACAAGAACGAGTTTGTAGTGTACCGACGTACCTAAATCGAATTATAGTGCCGCGGTGCTGAAATAATTGAATTATCTGTTCTCCTTTTCTTTTCGAGGCAATGGAGTTCCAGTTATTTCTCGTTTCGCAATGGGATCACACTGGTGTGTTTGTGCGTGTGTGCGTGTGTGTGGGAAAGCTTTTTCGTTGATTTAATGTCACTTTCTTAATAGCTTCGACAATTGAATTTTAGATAAGAATTTGAATTTCTTGGTTGATGGGTATGTTTAGAGATTAATTGTAATGTAGATAGTGACTGTTAATAGGAGTTAACGAAAAAAAAATTATTTGAGAAAACACTCACATGAATTATGGATATTGATAACTGTACCTGTGTATATTACATCTTTTCAAACTTATTTTTCTGGCATAATCTGATGTTTGAGATATCAGTTTTCACATATACCATCAAATATATCTAAAAACTAGACGAAACGGTGTTTTCCACGTTGTTGCTTGATTAAACAATATTTAGCTACGTATTTCATTCCGTTTAAAATATTCCAAGAAATTATTTGATTGGATTCTGCGCGAGAGCTTTTTGGAATTCGTTAAAAATTAAACTGAATTTAAGTGAAATTATTTCACTGAATAAACTTTCCAGCTTTATTTAATCGCCTCATTTATATAACTATTTATCTTTGTCTTACTACTTATTTATAAAGAATAAATAAGATTTTCACATAATTTATATTATTTGCAAGTTTTTTTACATACATAATTTTTATATAAATATTTGTAAAATATGTAGGACCGCGAAATTCAATTTATATTAAACTATTTGTATTGATGCAATCATATTCTACCAACAACCAATCTTCAATTACTATTACTCTTTTGAAGTATATATTTTCATTTATAACAAATAAATAACAAAAGCACATGTGACTGCACAGTAGATATTTTTGAAATGACAGTCAGCTTTACGATGGCTCGATGGGGCCGCCACTGTCTAGTGTCTGTCGACAATGGAGAATTCTAACCTCGAATAGACGCACGTGAAAAAAGAAAGTAAACAATTTTCCGGCAGTAACTCGGTGGTGCCGGTTTTTTTGCCAATTATAATGATTTTGCGAGATAAAATTTCTCAGCAAATCAGGCAAAGATTTAAATTGAAGCCAGAAGTGTCGAATCACAAGAATAGATTTAGGTGACGAATTTTCGAAAGTTTATTATTCAAGTGATATAAAATGTAGTCTACATGTAGATGTTAAGTTTAGTTAGTATATATAGTTTTAAATTAGCGATAAAAAGCTTGCAATTTGAGAAAAAAAAATGGAATCGTCAGAGCACATAGATATCGATGAATTGGATGATTCGGATGAAAGTAATCTCAGTCAAGCACAAATTTTAAAATCTTACAACTACCTCCAGCCATCTACATCTAAAAGTCAAGTTCCTACATTGAATGGTTTTGCTAATAATTCGAAAGAACCACAACCATCAACATCAAAAGAACAAACATTAGAGTCTGTATTGTCAGATGTACCACCTGAAGTATTGACAGGATGTGGGCCTGAGGAAGCTTTTAGACCTGATTACAAAGCTGCAATATTTCCTAGAAGTAGACCACCTAACGCACCTACTGTGGAAAGAACACCATCAGTATTTCACGAAGAAGAAATTATAGATCCTGAAGATAATTTTTATTTTGAATCTGATCACTTAGCATTAAAGGGTAACAATGATTACAGGAATTTGCTCAAGACTATAGTTATTCTACAGGCACAAAGAACTCAAGCAATTAAAGATTTAGATGAACTTTTGCTGGCAAAGAAAAAGGCTTTAGAAGATCCTATTGGATATGTAAATAAAATTCAAACTGGAGGTCTTCCTGAATATCCTGGACCGCAAGTAATAGCAGAAATTCCGCATATTGATTGGTCCAAATATAATGTTGCTCAACCAGATGGTAATATGAGGCCACAAACTCGTCATGCTAAGAATGTAACTACGACTAATACTAGCAAGCAAGAAGATGATTCAGAAAAACGTCTGGTAAGAGGAAGAGTTTGTAGCCAAGGCAAGCCAGAAACATTCAACAAACCTTGGACAGAAGAAGAGCAAAGTCGATTGGAAGATCTGCTACATAAATATCCTCCAGAAGAAATTGAAATGAAGCGGTGGACTAAAATTGCCAATGCTTTGGGTATGTTTTAAGTTCATTGAATTATTTTTCTTATCCTTTGATATTTTTACTGAATGAATTTGATTTTTTGCAGGTAACCGAACACCCAAACAAGTATCGAGTAGAGTGCAAAAGTATTTCATCAAGCTTATGAAACGTGGATTGCCTGTTCCTGGTAGAGAACCAAGAATGAAAAGTGATGGAAGATATCGCGCACATCGACACAAACCTAGCGTTCGTAAATCAACGTTCTTCCCTCATGAACAATTACTCGATGAAATCACCAAAAAACATGCTAAAGAACCATTTGTGAGTTTCATGTAGCTTTGCTATCAATATCTTTTAATTTTTTAACTTAAATACACATAAAAAGATATTATTTTTTTATCAATCGAATTTCAATTTACAGGATGAAGATTCTACATCATCTATACCCAACATGGACACTGATACTGAATTCAATCAAATGGATTCTTTACAAGAATTGAAAGACCAAAAATTTAACAACTCTCAACAACCCGTTTATGCCCATCATGGATACAAGGTTTCTTTTGAATTAGTTCAGCTACTGCCACGTCTTTGCTTGTTTTATAGCATCTAAAAAGTAAATATCATTTTTAGTGTTACATTTGTGGAGATGAGCCAATAAAAGGTAGCAGATTTCATTGTGAAGATTGCATAGAAGTGGATCTATGCTCAAGCTGTACTCTTGCTCAACATCAAGCAGAAGAACCTATACATCCTTACACACATCAGTTGATTCGTATTGAACCACCTGCTCAAAGCTCAAACGGCTATGACTCCGACTACCATCCGAATAATTTTGGCTCAAATAATTATATGGATCCTAACTTCTGTCCTGGTAATATTACTAGTGGATTACAAAAGAATACGAATAACATCGGAACGTAATTTTAATTATTCATTATTTTTATAATATTGTGCTATATAATTATGTTTATTGATGCTTTAAATACGTATCATAGCGCAAGAAATTTTAAATCACTACAATTTATATATTTTTTTATATCGTACTAAATGAAATAATTTTTGATACAATATTACAACTACGTTTAATGAAATACAATAATTTATGTAAATAGGAGGGAACAAATACGATAGACTTTATTTTTTTTACAAATCACTTTTATTTGGGATCAAGTTTTTTCTATTTTTGGTGAACACTTTGCTTTAATTTTATCTCGAAACTGACAAAACGTTCCGTTTTTAATGTGGACACGAATAGTTTTGAAAAACTCCATGTAAAGATGAGTGTTATGTCTGAAAAATATTAAATCAATGTTTAATGAGACATAGAAGAGTTCTATATTATATTTTCAATAAACTTTGTACATACATCATCAACAAAACTTGAGATAGTAATTCTTTGGTTTGAACAAGGTGGTGTATGTATGCTTTGTGATGATTCTTACATGTCAAACATGTACAATTTTTACAAATAGGCTCAAAATCTTCAGCGTACCTGTAAAAATCGATGTTTTTTAAATAAATTGATGCAGAATATTATAGAAATTGATTCAATGAAAACGCTAGCAATATTTGATACCTTTCGTCACTGAGGTTTATAAAGACGCTTTCATAATCATCGTATAAAAAAGTTAATGCTTTTTTTTCTTCTGTTATCACATATGGATACGAAGAATCCAACAAATCAATACCTAAATGAATCAAATCTAAAAGTACAGATGGACTCCAACAACCCATCATCACTCTCAGTTTATCCACAGGCAATAAATTCTAAAAAAAATGACATTCAAGTTATAAAAAGATTCATTGATTTTTCAATTATCAAAAAATAACATTTTCATCACTAACAAGGGAATGTTCAACAATAGGCCTAATTTCATCTATATTAACGTTTTGCGTGTTTGGTCCATTTCTATGCAAACCATCAATTAAATATCCAAGAACAGGGGAATTTTCCATGTATTTAATGGATTTTTCTCTAGCTTGCAAATTGTAACCACCTTCAACAGCTCCCAAAAAACCTTTATTTTTTAAAATACTGGACTCTTGATGTCGTAGAAGACACTTTTCAAATTGATCTTTGCTTCTCTCTAATGCTTTGGATAATCTCTTTTGGCTACTATCTTTATCTGTGTCGCCGTCACACAAAGTTACATACATGTCAGGTTTGAAGATTTCTGCTATCTCCATATATCTGTCAATACCAACGGAAAATCTACCATTTCTTGACCAAACAGTGACATATGCTTTCTTTTGATATCCTGGTTCTGTGTATTCTGATGGGTCTTGGATTGACAAGAAAAATGGATACTCCTACAAATGAAGTATGAACTTTTTTATAAGGGAACAATATTTGAAAGATTTTTTATTAATAAAATAAATTGTACCTGCATGCTGACATACTCGTTAAAAGATTCAAACTGTTTGATAAAATCTGTCATAGATATAGTAGTAGGAAGTGATGTTGTTAAAAATTGTTGTTCAGAAGTTAACATTTTGAAAACATCTTTTGTTAAATGTGGAACACTTCCTCTCTATAGTAAAATAATCAAAATTATGTTCATTTGTTACCGAAATGGCAAGAACACTCAAGTTTATTATTCTCAACGATTGAAAATTGTCACTAAAGTAAACATTGAAAAAAATTTGTCGATATATGTACCTTTGTATACAAAAGAAGCATTGGTGTCTCAAAAGACAAATTCGGCAACCTTTCAATCTCTGATAGTGTACCAATGCGTGCAGAACAACGAGCTATACATTCTGTACTGAACTTCATTTTCTTTTTTATTAATCTACTGTTCGATAAGAAATAACAATATTAAGACTGACAATACTGGCTAAAAAATCTTTCAATTGTCAACAAAATTCACGATCCATCAAAAACCGTCATCTCCAAGAGTGCACGTGAAATTTTTAAGGTTATGGCTACACTTGCAAAAGCTGCAGCCGAACAGCTGTTCGGATGCTCTTGTGTATGGCGGGTTTCGAATACTTCAAAAGTGAGCTTGCAAAGCTCCGGTTTTTTTTAACAAAATGTGACTTTGGAAATGAAATTTTTGAAAGTAATTAAATTATATTTTTTCATATTTAATTGATTATTTTTCTCATTCTTAAAATGGCACTAAAAAGGAATAAAAATGAAACACAAGCTGTATATTAAAAAAAACTTAATTTTAATCATTATCCTAAATATTTACAATCTATGTACAATGGATCTCATACAAAAATTATGGTAGTCACACTTATAAGAAAAATCACATAAAAATAATCACATTGCTATAAAAAAAATGGTTTTTAGTCAATCTTCTTAGTCTTCGCTTCTTCGCCTTCCTTTGTATCCACGTGTTTGATTCTTGGTGCTTTCTCTCTCTTCATGATGAAATGTTTCTCTAATTTTCGGAATGGACCCTCAATGCCAATTGCTATGAGCAGAGCCAGCGAGAAAGAATAGACGACGTCAGGTATGAGATCCCAGAACTGCAAAGTTTAAATTCGAAAAATTACATTAGGATGAAATAGTTGTAAGAAAATTTTATATGATTAAAAAAACTTTTAGTTACTTACCTCATTGTGAATAGTGAAAGCTCGGGCAGATCGTACTGTACCAACATCGTACAATTGCAGAATGTTGTGAGACAAGAATACACTGTATGTCAGTCGACCGAGTGGTTGCACCCATCGCGGCGTCAAACAATTGTAATGAAAATCTGCGAAAAGAAAATCAATGAAAATTATAATAATGGTTATTGAGGATAGTTTTCATAAATGAAAAATAGTCGAATCAATTATTTTTTTTTTTAGCTTTTTTTTATCTATAAGAGAACAGTTAAATTTTGATCTCATAATAATGAAGAAAAAAAATCAAACTCACCTAATCCATCGCCCACTGTGATGAGAAGTATCATGAAGCATAAACTCGCAGCGAAAGTACCTCTATGTAAACTTGCATAGAGGGCCATCTCTAACGAGGATGGATTTGAGTTTGGATTGTAGTACTGGAAGCCTAGTGATTGCGACGTGATACTCAACACTACTACCAGTAGGATGAACAATCCTTGGGACCATCGCTGCAAAGTTTAAAAAATTCATTAAATTTTCCAATCAATAAAAAAATTGTATCTGAAAACGAAATTAATATCACGTTTTTTTTTTGCAGTTTCGTAAATAATCAAATGCAACAATGAAGTTACATTGTCACTAATTAAATTTATTTTTTAATCGTTTCGAATCATTTACTTAAAAAAATCCTCGAATTAATGATATATTATTCAATAAAATAATTTCACATACCTTCGAAATTCTCCACGAAGCTTTCTGATAATCGTACAGAACAGCACCAAAGATCACACCGACGAAGTAGGCAGTCATGCGTAAATGCGACTTCACGTAGTAATTCACGAAGTACGGATCCATCGATAGATTAGTGAGGCTTAAAAAAGAAAAAAAAAAGAAGAAAATGAGATTCACTGTTACGACGCTAATCGATCGAGTAAACGCAAGAAAATTTTTTTTTTCGCAAACTCACTATCCAAAGCCGATGAACATTGGTTGAATACGATAGACGTAGGTCAGATAAAAAGGCGCGAGAACGGTGACGAAGGTCACTGCTCCGAGTAGCGAATAGCCGATCCATCGAGGATACTTCCAGAACGCGTAGATCACGACTATGGCAGCAAGGTAGCAGTGAAAGTCCACCGATAGATACCACGATTGGAATATACACTGTAATTCAATGTTTTTCATTAATATTCATTCATATGAAATATAAAACTGATAAAACACAATTCTCGCAAGTCGCACTCACCATCTTATCCATTGTCAAGTAGTTGTTGAGATAAAACAGATTGGCCCACCAAGTAGCCGCACAATGTTCACTCTGCTGTACAATTTGGTCCTTCCACTGTGGTCCCGAGCCCAAAAACGGGAACAGATAGGCCATGAAGAAGACCAACAGCGCGTAAGCGGGTGTAAATCGAAGGAAACGAATGAAGGTGAGACCGAGGAAATTCATTCGTTTGGACTTGTCGAACTGATCGAGTAGACCGTAGCAGGTGAGCAGACCACCGACTGCAAAGAAACCGTCGACTATTATCGTTCCGTTGTGCAACATCGTCGACGATGGTTCTTTGAATGACTGAAAAGTTGAAGAAAAAAAAACATTTTTTTTTTATAATAAACGTGATAAATTTTCTTTTTTCATATAGATTCAATAAGATACTTACCAACTCGAGATATCGCATGTTGACAGTGCCGTTCACGTAGTACTGCATCAATCTGTGTCCCGAGATGACGAGTACCATCATGAAGAATCTCACCGTGTGAATAATGTCGAGTCCACGATGATTGTAGTGCACCTCGAAGATCGTTTTGAGATTGCGTTGAGCCGAGAAGCAAAGCAACATCTTGTGAGCCCTCGACGTACCGTTTTTCTCCTCTTCCGTCATCAGAGTCCCATCGTAGAGACTTGCTGTCATCACGAGTGCGAATATACCGACTAGGATCGCGCTGTAATTTTTAAAAGAGTTAGTAAATTGTGAAAAAAAAAAATAAAGTTGATTCGTTGAGAAAAAAGACAATTACCAGAAAATGTAAGAAGCAGTAGTGAAGGACGGTTCCTCGTGATAAGCCTGACAATTATTGTCGTCGACGCCGACCGTGATGATCAAATTGTTCTTAGCTCCGAATTCGCTGAACGGCTGCTGCAAAGCTCGCTGCACTTCATCGGCGCTGCAACTCGCTGGCACGCAAAGTGCCATTTGTAGCTTGTAACGCTTGGCACGTCGGAAATCACCTTTTTCCTGGTTAAATCAATCGGGAGTAGTTAATAAATTGGTTTTAAATCCTAGATAAAAGAAAAAAAATGATGATTTTTTACCTTGATGGCTTCCCAGACAGACTCATTGGGCTCGAAATCGAGATCCAACTTTTCCGGATAATTCGGCGATGCGTCTCTCTGCTGATAATTGTAATCGACGAGGCAATATCTACCCTGGACATGTTCCGGTACGCGAGCGTCGATTCTGTAGCATTGATCGAAGCTACCGAGATGCCTCGTGTTACCGTCGAGGATGCCGTAGGGATACTTTGCCGAGGCATCGTACACTGTGAAAAAAAATGATTTTATGGGTTATTATCGAAATATTCCCAGTGATCGGTGAGTGAGAATTTATATATCCCAACTTGGTTTTTATGATTGGTAAATTTTAATTGCGAGAAGTTCGAACTTTTGCGAGATAACCGTGGCGAGGATTCTTTGCGCGGAGATTAAAAATTATAATTTGCATAATCGCTTTATTATTGCCCGAACGTTCTTTCATCACTGTTGATTTATATCGAAGTAAATTTTTACGTGGATACGAGAAATTTGCAATATTTGAATACGCATAGAAATTTACGTATCAACTGTTGTTTGCTGCTCGCTGACATTAATATTACAACTATACTTAAAGAAACATATCTTTGGTATCCATCGAAAAGCTTTTACGCAATAACGAACGATTTACTGCTTATGGTTCTCGCGACAAACAAGCAAGGTTTTTTTTTTCGTCGAAGTGGTAGAAAACGCCAAAATGACACGTTATCAAAATCAATGCCTCGAATTTCATCTAAAAAGAGTAGGCCGAATGGAAAGTATGCTAATTCAAGGTTTCCGGACGATAACTCGTAGATAGAGGTCAACGACAAGCAATAGAAGCAAAGATCGCGAAATGTATCCAGCTTTGAAATTCATATCGTAAAAATCAAGAATTTGCAATTTATCGTAAAATATAATGTTAAATCAAGGATCAACGGATAACGATATAAAACTTGGGGGTCACGTTTTACAACTATGATGATGTAATCTACACGCGCGCGGCGCTTGAACCTTTCACGGGTTCACGTGATAATCGAAACTGATGTTGTAATTCTAGTGTGAATACGAGAAATAAAAGTCTCTTAATTGATGGGATAGACATGTGAGCTGTGAATTTCCATAGGAATTTAATTTTTCCGGGAAAAAACTGGTTGTAAAATATATACATTTGTATCGTTCGATTTTTTATTGAGCTTATGTACATTTCTACTGCTTATTTGGGGAAAGCTTGCTAAAAGAGTTAATCGATTTGTAAATTAATAAATACGAACGGTATAATTTTTCGATGATTTGATTTAATTAATTTATCATAAAGTTTGAGTTTTGTAAACTACCAAACTTGTCACTATTAAGAAAAATTAAAATTTTTTTTTAAAACGTGTACATTACTTATCATAATAAACTTTTATTGCTACGAACATGATTGTACAAATTTACTACAATCATAATTTATAAACGTTGATAATTAAAAGCGACAAAAATCCTTTTTGAATATTGAACAAACATTTGAGTAACTAATTCATCGATTGACTTTATGTGACAAAACTATTTAAAAAAAAAACGCGATAAACATTCGGTCGCTTCCGGCCTCGACCCACTGCGCGATTTGTTATGATCATCGAACTGTGATCTTGAACTTGTGAAAGTTGATAAAAATAGAATCCTGTAGACCTTGATTAATTATGCCGGGATATCGCTGTGATATCAAACAGTGTAAACGTTCGATATTTCCTATGGAAAGTTTGGTATGATAGTTAATTTTGTTTTCACCGAAAGTTGAAATATTGCTAATATTCTAAGCCGAAAAAGAATTTTTTTTATTTGCATACTCGATCAATTCATCAAAGCAAGATCGATATAAATGATGATTCATTTATGATTATATAAGATTTAATGAAAAAAAAATGATACGTGTTCCATTTTGAATATTCACATCATCGTTGTTACCAGTTCTCAAATAATGTATCAATTAGGCAAATGAGATATCACATCCACCTGCGATTGATTGATTACCGGCTCTATCTTTCACCATCAGATAAAAAAAAAGTGAGTTCAAAGAATCATTTATTGACCACGTGTTTTTCGGAACCAGTTATTGGCATGCAACATTTTTTATTAGCCATATATGAAACATACGAGATTTCTAGATTTTCGCATAATAAATATCGGCTTACACGTAGAAAAGGTTGCCGTGTATAAAACGAACTGTGCCGATACTCGAATGAAACAATGACGAAACTGTCCGTTGAAAGATATATATCGTCCTAATTTCGTTGATTTATCATAATAGCGTGTAGTGACATAATATTTGTGATGATTTTTATGAGGATATAAGTAAATATTGACTATGCGCGATGCATCCTTTTTTTTAGTAGGAAATTCTGGTAAGATTGTTATGATAATATACAGCGCACATAGCTCTAATGGAAATACTATTGGATCGTTTTTTCAAATACCAACGGATATTTAACACGCGCTAATTTTATGAGATTTTTTTACAGATGTATTTTCTAAAATTTACTCATTGTCAGTGTATAAACATAATAACATAATGTGATTATTAAATCACAACCAATATTAAAGATTTTTTTCGTCATTTTAGCATTCAATTCTGAATTTTATGTAACTAAATAACCTTTGAGTGGATATTACGATTTAATTATAATGGAAAATTGAAATGATAATTATGTTGAAATTGACATCACATTTACGACGCTCAGGCGTCTATCTTCGTCGTTATGCAACTTATTGCCAACACGATAGATTAATATAATCGCCGCTTACAGTCGATCGAAATTTAATAATATTATTTATAAAAATCTATAAACATCAAATTTAAAATAGGATTTCAAATTTCAATAAACTATGGAATAAATTATGGAAAATTCATGTTGGTAAAATGAAAAGAAAAAAAAAATGAAAATTTCTGATTTGTTCAATCATTTTTAAAGAAAACAATTACTTACTTTGTACAGCCCACAACGTGCCATTCCTCAGCTCATCGATGTACCTCTTGAGATGTCGTTTGCAAGTTCCCTTATCGAGCGCGTCGGAAGTAGCAATGACAATCGGGGGCATCGGCAAACTGTCATACCAAAACTTCCTTCCATCCTCAAATTCGATATCCTCCTCGTGTTTCAATTCCTCATCCTCGTCGATATTTACAAACTGTTGTTCCGAATTGTAAAGTCGACAAAGGGTCGTTGAGTTGTTGATGCAATTGGTCGTGTTCCAATCGCGATCGCGTCGCAGGAACAGTCGATCAGCCTCCACGTGTAAACCGCTGATAATCAACGCGAAGATGAGTTTGAATAACATTTTTGTCCGAGTGACAAAAATAAAAAGACACACTCGTCACGGCAAAAGCGTAAGTTGTGAAGTAAGTTGGTTCGCCGGGCACTCAGCTTCTTTTTATGCGATCTAGCGCCCCACCACGCTATACACGACTACACGACGACGTATAGAGTATAAGTTGAATATCCCGAAAATTTCGTGTGCCGGCTCTGCGGTGTTCGTAGATGTACTAGACCGAAGCGATCTTCGTTGCCATTTGCTCGCTTATACTTACCCGAGCGTATACTACGTGACGACGCCGAGGGAGGATTATGGCTATATACTGTCTGTGAGGGTTGGTTGGGTAGGTTTGGCAACTTTGCACTCTCGAGACTCTGACTTGTGGATGCTTGACTTGTACGCCTACGTGATTTTGGCTAAATTGCAAATGGTACAGTAGCAACGATGCTGAGTTCATTGCTGGTATGCTTCGTAAGAGAGGAAGCTTATAACTGAAAATTCCCTTCCTGTATGATATGCGCTATTACGTTATTTGCGATTATGGTGTAATATAGTGTAATATATTGTTTTGGATTTTGTATATTTATTTAAAAAAAATAACAAGTGCTGTATTGATAGAAGAAGAGAAAATGCACTTTGTAAATTTATGATGCTTCCATTACAAACAGTTTTGTAAAACAACATGCGGTGGTGGATCAGGGCATGAATAAGATTTTATACATTCTGTTAAAATCATTAACAAAATATACACCAATTTTTCGATCGTAAATTTTAAATAACAAATCCGAAAGACCCTATGTGTAAATCCGTCCATACATATAATATCCAATGAAGAAAATTGATTCATCATTTGCTTCATTCTTGTGTTTCAAGCGCAGTACTCGAAATCGATTAGACGGAATGTCACCCACTTAATTATGTATAAATTAATGTTGATACTGTTTGCTTTCTGTTATTTTATTTTGTTTTTTTTTGTTCATTCAATCAAGGACACAAAAAGAGAAATTAACTTTGCATATCTATGGATAAAACTTCAATCTAGGCTGTAGTTAGTACTTGAGTACGTTCTCCCTCTCAAAAACCGGAGTGCCAACTTTGCTTTTCCGAAAATTCTTCGAATATTTCATTTTTCATGCTGTTCGAACTAATTCTTAGTTTTTTTTATAATTATTTATATGAATTCATTTATATAAAATTGTCTATTCTAGTGACAATCCAAATACTCTTCTGCCTAAAATACGCCGTATTTTTCAGGCTCAGGCCCTGAAATGTTTTAATAAGCTATTGGCATCATTGATGACATTGATGGAAAAAATAAAACTATATTTGACATGTAAAAAGCATAACGACTTCCAGTGAAGTAACTCGCCTATACCTAAACTTCCAAAAAATATTCATTACAATCTCGATAAATGTTGTTCGAAAATCTCACTTGCCGATTCGGCATATTTACGATTGAAATAAGGCACGTGGTCGCGGAAGCCGAGAGGCACGTGCGCGTGCGGTGCTCTCAACGACGCTTACCCTGCTGAAAAACATTATCATGTGATATCTCACGTGATCCATCAAGTGATTTGTTACGAGACGTTTTTGCATGATTGTTCACGTGAAGTCCCAAGAAAAAGAGAAAAAGAATTTTTTTTAAATGCAAATATTTGTGGATGATGATCAATTTTCAAAGTAATTTTTCACGTGATATTATGAGACTTCATGTGAACAATCATGCAAAAACGTCTCGTGACAAATCACCCGATGGATCACGTGAGATATCACATGATGTTTTTCAGTAGGGTAGTGTTCATCTTCGTTGGAACACTATAGAATGAAATATTCAGTAATAGGCGAACTTTATATATTCAGACAAGAATTTTAGATATTAGTAATACAAAAAAAAACAAATTTCATAACTTTACGTAAATCATGAAAACACAATATAGCACGTGTATTTTTTTCAACTAGATTTTATAATAGCTGTGATATAACAAATGATTCTCATAAATTCACGCTAATCTATCTAAATAACCGATCTTTGCATATTATAATACATTCTATATCACGAAATTCGAATGACCGACTGCCCAATTGACGAATTTTACGAGCGTGTGGATTTTCCAATGACTATTGGAAATCTCCGATCAAACAAAAATAAAAAAGAAATGAGAAGAAAAAAACTCGTTAATCCAGTCAAGTTGAACGATCGAGAAAGAAGCAACACGTCGAAATATAATATTTCACGGGCGTCTCCGTGTTTTATACGACTCGAGATTTATAGGTAAATTGGCTTGAATTGCCGAAGTGAAGAATGGGAAAATAATGTTAATTAACCTGTTAAGATCCCTCTACGCATATATGGCCAATTCCACAAAAAAACTGCCATAACTTCGTTCGAGTTTTGGCAAATTAAAAACTCGGGGTTACGCTCGAAATGATTATATTTTCTCAATCTACAACACTAATAGAATCTAAAAACACTAGTGCCCCACATCGCGTGATCTTGTGACACCATTTTTTTGGACTTAGAAGTCTTAAAACGGTCAAAAAATAATACACTAAATTCCATAGTTTTCTGGAATTTGACAAAAAATGAAAAAAGATAGCGTTAATCTGACTTCAGAATCGAATTTTTCGTCTAAAAATACATCGAAAACCATATTTTGTTTTTTTTTCTACTCGAAATTCCGACGTTTTTAACAACAATGCATAAAAAGTAAAAAAAACTAATAAAATGGCAAATCTGGCACGTTCCATCAATTTTGACTGTTTTCAGAGCTCTACAAGGGTCGAAATTTCGAGTAGAAAAAAAATAAAATATGGTTTCCAGCGTATTTCGAGCCGGGGAATTTGATTTTGAAGTTCGATTAATGCTATAATTTTGCCTTCCTTATTAAAATCGAAAAAAAAAATCACAAGAAATCAGAAAAGCTCAGATTTTCGTTTTTATCGATCCCAGAGTTCTCACGTGATTTTAAGGTCCCTCTCTATGCATATATATAGTACACCAAGATGTGAAAATTTGACTCCCTGGTTTTGCCTCACGTGAGTGTAATATGGCGAAAAAAAATGAGTTGATAGACCAGTTCAACTCAATTGCGCTGATTCAATTTCAGCTCGTTTGATCAAGCCAATTATTTAAAAATAATTTTTGAAATTTTGCTTTTTTTCATCAACATTGAGTTTCAATTGTTTAGGCAAACTGACAGCTCACTGTTTATCATAGAGAGAAAAATTATACAAATTATTTTAAAATAATTGGCTTGATCAAACAAGCTAAAATTGAATCAATGCAATTGTACAATACTAAACTATCGATTCATATATTTTTTTCTGCGATACCTCACTTACTCAAGACGAAATAAGGGAGGGTGGGGCAAAATGGAACTCGGGGGTAAAACGGCCCCCTTGCGGTTTTTTATGAGCTATCCGGCAACCTCTTAAATTTTCTTATTTTTAGAAAGCTTTGAATTTTTTTGTACACTTTTCGTCATGCACACCTGCTAAACTTTGTGCAGCAAAGAATGATATTTCTCAATTTTCTGTTGTTTCCGGAAAATTATTTTCTTATTACTCGACTTTTCAGCCTTCAAATTCCGTTTTCAAAGATTATTTTCGTCAACGCTAAGATGTTAAAGTCGTGATTCAACGAAAAAATTCACTCGGGGCAAAATGGCCCCCTCATGCAAGATGTATTAAAAAAAGAAAATCAAAAAGAAAATCGAAATAAATTGATAATTTTTTCATGAAAAAAATGGCTATATTTAAATGACCGTGGATCGTGTTATATTCAACGAATTCAAACGTGCGACCAACCAAATTAAAGCTCTTACTAAAACAAAATAATTGCCACAAACTAGATGTAAAAATATTGAAAATCGACGAAACTACAGGTCTTTAAATGTAAGGGGCCATTTTGCCCCGACATTTTTCACGGTTCCGTGATTTGACATTTTGGTAAAATCGATTTATATAGCAGAAAACAGGTACGAAAAAAATTAAAACCGGTAGGTCTTTGTAGGGTTTACTTCAACGAATGTGAATGTGTCATGCAGAAGTTGATTAACCGTTTTATTAAGATTTTAGTCGAGTTTAAAGCTAGGGCTGCGGTTTTACCCCACCCGCCCCTATATGGCCAAATGCACAAAAAAACTGCCATAACTTCGTTCGGGTTTTGGCAAATTAAAAACTCGGGGTTACGCTCG
>JAWWMK010018461.1:0-19275 GCA_035047105.1 Galeopsomyia nigrocyanea | reverse complement strand
TTCTGTGAGAAAAGCCCATTTGATTATAATGGGAAAATGCCGAAAAAGTAGTTCCTGCAGACTTTTCCGATGTTCACGAGCATTTTTCGACACTATATACCTTCAAAAAGAAGAGGAAAAAGGTCCGGAAGCCGTAGCATAAAAAAAAAATTTTTGCCATTCTAGACCCCAGAAAAGTGTGTTTTTTAAGGATTTCGTCATATACACGAATCCGTCAAGATGAATGATTTTTCACAGACAATTAACGCCACAAAAATCACACCACAATACACCGCCGTTACGTAAAACAATCAACAACAGCGAACAAAAAAAAAACTCCGATTAAACATTGAAATCACACGTGTATACATAATCGAATTCCACCTCGCTATATATATGTATAGATACCAAAGCTTCACACTCCAAAATTACAAAGACACACCCTCCGCCAGAAATAAAAAAAAAGACCTTGGTTTTGGTGGTTCATGCTTTTGTTAAGCTTCGATAAGCTAGCGTATGTATATATATATATATCGCAATGTTGTTTTGTTTAAAATTCGTTTCGAGATCGATCGCCAGCGAACTGTATATGTATAATATTTCCTGGTGTGTGCGTGATGCCAGTGTGTATACAGGGCTAATGGAAAGTTGGAGAGCGTGCTTGCGCGCCAAATTGTTTCGGGCATGCCCCCGTCGCTCGCCACTGCTATATATGCCTTTGCGATCGATACTTCGCGCGAACGAAAGAATTTCACTTTGCGTTCTATATATTTATTCGCGAAACATTCGCGAATCGACGATATTTTTAGAGCAAAAAAGCTTTGTTAGTATAACAGCGTAAAAGCGGCAAAAAGCATCTATACAAAAAGCAAAAAAAAAAAAAAAGAAAGAACACACGTACCTTCTTGCTGAAGTCGGCGTAATAATTGTAAGTCTTGAGATAAGTCCCGAGGGACAGGACGTTGCAGCGCTCGCAGCTGTGCTTGCAGGTGCGCTCCATCAGTCGTAGCACATGCAGAAAATCCTCGGCGACGTAGTGATCCTCCTCGAGGAACAGCACCATGCCGGTGTGATTGCGCGTCACCGACAATTGATCGAACACTCGATTTGCCTTCCACCACCAGTGATGCTTCGTTTGCGTGAACTTTGCCTCGCGATAATGACCGTAAAGATCCGGATGTTGAGCGTTCGTGCAGCCCAGATTTAAAGCTCTGCGAAGAAAAAACGAACAATTATAGTTTAAGTGTAACGTTGTATTCTAGTAAACGCGTGCGAATGGGAATACGTTGTGTTTGTTATAGTTTTCATCGATGACCTGCTTCCCGACTTTTTTTTTCGTTATTACCTATATAGAATCTGCGGTAATCCGACAAACGTGTAAAACTAGCGTAAAAAATAATTGACTTTTTTTTCGTTTTGTTGTGGTTTAAACCGCAGTATCGAAGCGTACTTATGAATACACATAAGCCTCTGCGGTTTGAGCTTCGATGGACTGCATTTACATAATCCGGTGTGCGAAATGTGTTTTTTTTTTTTCGCTACAATGTTTTACTCGAGCTTGATGACTTTAAAAAAAAATCAAAGCGAAAGGATGTCGACGTTTTTTTAAATGAAAAACTTTTTTTGTATGCGTAACAAAGCTGTTAGTTACGTAATTTCACACCTCGCCTTGATATATTTACTTGTTTTGTAACTATACGCAATAATTAACATACAAATGTATTATAAGCTTCAATGCCAAACGTAAGATAATTCTTTCGATACTACCGATTTTTTCCCACACTAACTATATATGTAGAATTATAATACTTTGCACTAACGCGTTAATGACCTAAAAAGCGCGATCGAATGGCAAAGACATTGACGCTGACTGGACGCTATTTAGACATTGAACGGTAATTCGATTAGCGTTTTTCACGATAAACTCTATACTTAATTTGTACTTGAAAGTAAATACGCTTATCAGAAAGCCGAGCTTCCGGCTTCAGTCTCATAAGATCGCGAAGCTGTAAAAGTGCATCGATCGACGTTTTAAATTAATAAATTTTGCCTTTTATTAAGCTTCTTTGAGTACATAAATTTATGTTCTTTCAGAAAATGAACTCTACGATTTCTTAAAACGCGTATAAAAATTGCATTCGCGATCGCGAATATCGTGCGAGACGCGTCGACTTGTCTTTTGCATATTTTACGTAACCGTCGTCGCATTAAACACACGCGACTCTAATACAGCCAAAAACACATAATCGACAATCGTATATCGCTATATATAAAATATTCAATAGAGCGCAAGTCATCGATCAAACTGTACAATAATACTCACTGCTCCTTGCGTATATTCCTCGGGCAATCGTTGGCGCTCTCGCCTGGAAAAGATTTCGGATGTGTCTGTATGCTGTAAGGATAGAATATCTGCATGACACGGCAAAAGTCGACGTTTTGCACGAGATAATTGATGTCGGCGTTCCAGACGTCGTGACTGAAGACGAGCAACACCTGTTCGATGCCGCGCGCTTGGGCGAGCGAAATGATCAAATGGCGCAGATAAGTCAAACGATCGTGCACTTGAACGACGATCACGGGTGCGTCGATGGCCAACGGGCCGAAAGCTTCCTCGTTGTGCACGCGTTGCTCGGCGTTGGCGCGCTCGATTTGCCGACGGATGTCGACGATGTCGCGCTCGCTCAGCTCCTCCGTCGACGAGTAGCTGCTGCCGTTGCCGTGTACACCGACGAGACCCGTGCCGTTGGTGCTGCGACGGTCCTTTAGGAACCTGTGGGAGAGAGAAAGAGGATGAGAGGTTTATCAAACTCGGCTATTTGGTTGGATCGTTGTAACGATAAAGCAAAATTCAATTATATAGAGTATTTTTTTTTTAACGCAGTGCCTATATGACGAAATCCTTAAAAAAAACACACTTTTGTGGGATCTAGAATGGCAAAAAAATTTTTTGATGCTAGGGCTTCCGGACCTATAAACTCTTCTTTTTGAAAGTATATAGCGTCGGAAAATGCTCGTGAACATTGGAAAAGTCTGCAGGATCTACCTTTTTCGGCATTTTCCCATTATAATCAAACGGGCTTTTCTCACTGAAAATAGGCGAAAAACGGCATTTCTTTAAATATTGATTTCTCGGCTTCCAAGACCGCTAGAAACATTTTTGACCAATCAAAATGATAGCAGAAAGGAAGACCTTTACGTAGAAAAAAGTTTCATTCAAAAATAATTATCCGGTGACAAGTTATAAAACAAATTACAAAATAATTACATTTTTAGTTTGTTATTAATATCAGGAAAATGCTGAAAAAATATAGTTCCCGAGGACTTTTCCAATGTTCACGAGCATTTTCCGACAGTATATACCTCCAAAAAGAAGAGGAAAAAGGTCCGGAAGCCTTAGCATTAAAAAAAATTTTTGCCATTCTAGACCCCAGAAAAGTGTGTCTTTTAAGGATTTCGTCATATGTGTAAATCTACAAAAAAATGCCGTAATTCGAGAAAGTATTTTCAAATATTCAAACTGGGTGCACTCTCTCAATTTTAGGTGCACGGTGTACTACGAGATATGAAAAGATTCGTAATGCTTTTGTCCATCTCCTCATTAAATGTGACACCCCCTTTTTTTTCGTGTGACAGTGTCAAAATCACGTGCAAACTCTGACATCGATAAAAAATGAAAATCTGCGCTTTTGTGGTTTCTTATGGTTTTTTCGAATTTCATAAGAAACGAAAAACGATAGCGTTAATCTGACTTCAGAACCGAATTCCACGGCTCAAAATATGTCGAAAACCATATTTTGTTTTTTTTTCTGCTTTGAATTTCGACCCCTGTAGAGCTCTTTCAGACTAGTCCTCTTTCATTAATCGTGACAAAATTACATAGTTTTGAGTTTTTCTGCGTTCTTATTTTTTACAAAGCTCTACAGGGATTGGAATTACGAGTAGAAAAAAACAAAACACGGTTTTCAATGTATTTTGAGCCGTAGATTTCGATTCTGAAGTCAGATTAACACTATATTTTCCATTTTCCATGAAATTCAAAAAAACCATGGAAAATTGTGTACTTTTTTTGATTATTTTTAGAGCTTCTATGCCCGAAAAAAGTTTGTCACACGCCGGTTCGGAAATGGGCACCTGTTCTGTATATAATATAGATTGAGAAAACCGCATCCCCAAGAGCTTGCACCCCTTTTGAAAATTCGCCCCAACTTTCTCGAATCGTGGCATTTTTTTGTAGATTTATACATATACGTTGCTAATTCCAGAAAAAAATTAAATAATTTAATTTTGTTTTAGAAACGTGTGTGCCGTGTACTTCTTTACGCAACAGAATAAATAGTTTTTTTCTTGAAGGTGCAACACGTCATACGTTTCGCAAGAGACGTCTTCTGCGAGTTCTCTTGCAAAGACTATCTCGAACAGCTCTGGTTCCTTCAATCAACCATTACCATTAAAATATTTTTATTTCCGTAATTTACTCTATTACTTCATATCAATAAAGAAAACAATAATAATAATAATCCACGTTCCAAGTAGAAATAATTGGAACATGAAAACAAAAAGATAACGAATAAATCACAGATAGAGCGTATACATTAAAATAAAAAAAAAAGAAGAAAAAAAAATTGCGGTCGCAAGGCCTTGATACAAATAAACACACTTGTCGTTACCGATCCGCACAACTTAATATAATTCCCCCGCGAGGCAGTTTCTTACGTAAGTCTGTGCACGGCAGAAAACTCGTTTTTCTTGCCCGCGAGCAAGAGCAAAAAAAAAAAGAAACCATACCTGTGTAGCTCCTGAGGTACAAGAGCATAAAGACTCTCGTTGACGATGGGTTGACTGGACCAGTCGCGGCTCGTCAGGTTGATCACGTGCACCTGTAGCCAAAGGAACGTCGCCAGGAAGACAAATGCCAAACTCCTCACCAGAAGACTTCGACTGGCCCGGCCTCCTCCGACCACTCCGACTGCCGGGCCTGTTATGTCTATGTTTTATTTTTTCCATATTCCATCGATCGATCACCAAAGCTTATAATACGTGTTTGCATTTTTTTTTAAATAATCTCTCTTTTTTTCTTTTACCGACGTAATTGTACTTTTTAGTTAAGACCTTGCTTCTTTATTTTTCTTTCATATATCTGTGGTAATGTTCGTTCGGTATACCGCGCGGTAGTAAAGATTTTTGTTGCACGGTAATAAGATGCCTCGTAATAACGGTAATAAACCTTGTTTTTTTGTTCCTTTCGTCGGGCGAGAAACACGCAATTACATTGACAAAGAGGATTTTTCATTGTGTTAACGATTTGTCTTTTTATCGCCGTTGTCTTGGGTAATATTATAGTTTTGCATAACTTTAACAAACTCGTTGTACAATTACGAGTTTCTTTGTAAACGATCGATTTCAGACTAAAACGCGACGTATTTAGGTTGATGCGAGCTGTCAAGTTAACGAGAGAGAGAGTCTCGACAGCTAATTAATTACGCATTCTAACCGAGTCGCGTGCATTATAGTTATACTGCAAAATTATCGTTTCACTCGCTGAAGACAATCAATAAGCGTAGTACTTGAAATTGTGACATAATATAAACCGTTTTTTTTTTCTTCTTTACTTTCACGATAAAAAAACGCATAAATGACAATGAAATTCTGTGAATAATGGAGTTATTAATTTGAATAGATTATCGTTCGTATTAATCTGCGTGATTGAAATCAAACTCGCTCGAGCGAGAGATTGATGAGCTTCATGCGGCTATAACTCGATATAAATTTCATACAGAATGACAGGGCTGTAACATACAATATTCACGATGATGGACAATCATATTCAATTTATAATGATGCTGACGCAAACACATTTTACTACCACGAAGATAAATTATTCAAGCGTATGAATTTTCTAAATAAAAAGAAATTAATACAAACTCACATTCCGTAACATTCCGATAAAGTTACGACAGCGAAATATAATATCATTTTTAAAAAAGCGCTCAACTGCTGAAAGCTCGCGTATCGAAAACGTATATAAAATAAGGAAACGCGCAGCTGTGTCGCATCATCAATATTTTTCCCCGACGCGTATAGGTATATTAAGGGCATTTTGACGATACACACACGCGCACAAGCGATAAATCACGTCGTATAAGAGTCTGCAAAAAAAAAAAAAAAGTTTCTGCAGTTTTCTTTTTTACATAAATAAACCCATAAAGCCAGATGCGCGCGTACAGCTCTCGTATAATTCCGAAACGCCCATCGTTAAACATCAAAAGGTTAAAGGGAAGAGCATACGCCTTGGTGATAAAAAGCGCCGAGAGAGAGAGACGTTCGGAAAGATCATAAGTCGGCGGCTTTTTGACGAATGTGCGCGTTCGCTCTCGATGACGACAAAGTTTTAACTGTCCGACTGACTCGTCGCTATTAAATGATCTTGTTTCGATTTTCTCTTTCTTTCTCTGCGCGCGCGAAAAATTTTCATTTATTTTTTTTTATTTTATATCTTCTTGTTGTAGTAACTTATACATACACATAATTTTTTTTCATATCGTTACAAATTAATTTGTTACAGATTAATTTAACGAATGATTTTGTTCAATAAAGGTTTGCATAAAATATTGCAAGCGCACGTGTAATTTCGAGAAGAACCCATTAGTTTTACTATAACATGTAGCCCGCGGCGAATCGTTGTTATGATTTGAATAAACACTGGTTTGTTTTGGGATTCTTTCAAAAGTGCCGACGAATTGAAAAAAACATCAAACCCATCATTTCAAATTAGAACGTTAGCAAAAGAGTATAATAGACAATGATATTACTCCATTATTGCACAGAACCGTTAAAAAAAAATCTGAGTTCGATAATTAATCATCTCGTAAAACGCATACAAAATTTGGTGATTAAAGAGCTCTTGCGGCGGATGGCAGCGAGTCGTCGACGACAAAAAAAAAAAAGCGTCGCGTCACGCCCTATACGCAACGTTTAAAGAGACAAACGGCACAGAAAACGCCCACGAACTCTATATACACACACACAAAGTCGACGCGACATACCAAAAAAAAAAAAGTCGTCTCGACTCGGCGCTAATCACCACGCCTGTTTCCAATCTATTTGCGTCTCACTCTCGCGGATTTCCCGATGATTGCCTCGCATACTCCTGTTCTTTCGCGAAGATTATTTCGAGATTCACGCGCGTGCAACGTACTATTTGCATTCTCTCTCTCAACGGAAGTTGAAGCGACAGTATGAAAAATGCAGACACGCCTCCCTCCTTTTTTTTTTACAGAATTTTTTTTTTTTTTTTTCGTGCTTCTTACCTCTCATGCTGACCTTCCTAACTGGCGCTCCTGTAACACATATACACGTACACTTAGGTGGAATATAAAAGGGAGCTTTAACAATGGGCTTTTGTTGGTGGATCAATTAGAGAACCGCGAATTAAGACTTCTTATATACTCGACGCTAATTAGAACCCCGGCGGATTATAACCAGACTTCATTTTTTTTTTTTTTCATATACGCGTTTTTATATGAGAATAACACGCACGTTATTTGAGCTTCGCGACAGACGCGAGAATTTACTGTCTCTTTCAAATTCGTTTTTTGTATGACCGCGATTGCGCAAAACTAATGACTTGATAAACTCATTAATGGGTATTTCGATAATTATTATCGTACTTCGTTGACAAAAATTGCTGCCGATCGCACGAGTATAATATTTCATTGATGCGAGAAAAAATTTTTTTTACCTCAAGAAGATTTTGTGCATCGGATGATCTTCCATTTTCCATCCAATCTGTAACAAAAGAAAGAAAAAGAAAAGAAATTAAGTACGTTGAAGATGAAAAAAAAAAAATCTAGAACGACATTGCGGATTTCGTACGTGAACCGCTCTCTCTCTCTCTCTCTTCTTTCTTTGTTTCTCGTCTATTCTTTCTCCTATTTTTAGCCGGAATCATGAAACATTCAGGTGATGTAGAAAAGAATTTCACGTAATATCTTCGGAGGAAAGAAAGAGATAGAAATTTCGCGGAGAAACTGGATCAAAGTTCTTATAACACGACGACGACGACAAGGAGGACGCAACCTTCTATACATCGCGGATGCGACTTTAAGTAGCATTGTACCGTTGCCAGAAATAAAATTTTTCTGCCAAAAAAAAAATCGTCGAAGTTGAACCCCGCAGTAAAAAAAAAAAGAAAAGGATCAGCTTTAATCTCAGGCAAAGTTAAATCGTTACAACGAGTCTTATAAAAATCGTACATAAGCTTTTCGCGTGGAAAACCCATTGTAAGTACAATTGTATAACTGGATTAAAGTTCGGTCTGAATAGATCCTGTTAATATGAAATGAGAATGCGGCGGCGGTGAGGAGAGGGTTAACTCAGTCGCGCACGATGTACTAATAAAATTAAGGGCGTGTATATATGTGTGTAACACGAGAAGGGGTTAATGCTCCTCTCCTTTTCCCCATTTCTCTATATACTCGTCGTTGTTCGAAGCTTATATACAGTTTGATGAGCTCTCTCTCTCTTGTAATAGTATATAGGTATAACCATGCTACGTATATATGTATGAAAGTTGTAGCCCGTGAGCGAGTTGCAACGATGTACTGCCATTTTTATAATTGACTTAAAGCTAATCTAATAATCGTGTAGCTTGCCAACGTATATATGAAGAGCTATTAATTTTTGTCGTGGGGGATTTTCATTTATTTGCTCTTCTGTTTTGCGTGTTTCTGATTTCTTTTTCTTTATTTTAGATCGAGATTTAACAACTTTAAATGTAGATGCGTTCAAATATAGTTTTCAAGTTCGTTTAATGGCAAATATAATTTTGTTTGATTTTGTCAAATGAAATTGTAATTCCAAAATTAATTGAGAGCGATAAAACAAAACTAAGTATATTTATATTTATGTATACCTTAAATTTAAATATCTACTTTTATACGTTATTATAAAACTCATAACAATCAGACGGATACAAAGTGCTAATTTTATCGACTGTTCATCGAAATTTTACTTACGATCAGTAGAACACCATCTGTAGTGCTTCAGCAATAACTGAATAACTGAAAACGGATAGAAAGCTCGAAATAGACTGAAAGTCGCATCGTTCAATTTATACGTACAATATATATTGATCGTGTAGCGATGAACTATCAATTATTACGTGACATTCTTTTTCCAAGCGTCGAAATTTATTATTGTCGTATCGTAATTGATTATATTTTCTTATTGTCGTGGATGTGCGATTAAGCAAAGTGTTGGGTTAGCGTGTTCTAATGATGTAATTTGTTACTATCCGCTGACTTCGGATAATTGATTGCCGAGAGGCTTGTCATCGTAAGTTCACGCTATCAACTTCCTCCGTATTTCTACAACTACACTACAAAAAAAAGTTCTTAAATTTGCTGCATACTTAAATGACATTTTTCTTATGTTAAGAACAACAGTATTCTTATTTTTTCATCGAATTAGAAATTTTATCTTTAAATGAAGAATTCAGCCTCTGTGTGAAAGGTTTTACACCCGCTGATATATTAAAATTAAGAAATAAAAAATAAAATGATAAGTTTGATTGACTTATACAGTACGAAATTGTAGACGTAAAATAAGAATAATTTTTCTTAAAATTAGAAATCGAGTTCTTAAATTTGCTGCATGCTTATTTTAAGAACAAATTGTTCTTAATTTAAGAAATTTTTTTGTAGTTTGTTGTCGTATTTATTATAATATAGTAAATCCATTATCACAACGCAACGGGAATAACAGACATTCGACAATGAGAATCGATGTCAAATTCCAACGACGTAATTATTTCTGAGAAAAAAAACATGTGGCGTCGTACAGCCTATACCGAGGCCTATACATAGCACTTCGTAATAAGTGTACAATAGATTCATTGAAGCAGAAAGAGCTCACCAGACATACGAAACAATATGAAGTCAGTAAGCATATCTATACGCTGGCTGCTTCGCATTTTTATTACAAAATTCTCATAAATACATATGAATTGTATAGTTTTGTTTTTACATTAATATTATACGTTTTTAAAATTCAAAATTATTTTCGAATAATAAATATGAAATGATTATGATGGAATAGCCAACGAGAGCTAAACTCAAAGGATTGTTTTTGATTTCTTTTAATGAAAATACAATTTATGATAAATCTGCATGAAAGCAAAATATTCGATTTTTCCACTCAATGAAAACACGTATCCAATTATCATTAAAAAATCTATGATAATTGAACACGTATTTGCCGTGACATAAAATATAACTAACCGCTGAAATTTAAAAATTGTGAACATACTTGACAATTCGCGTGATCATAAAGATATGTCGATCTTTTTTCTCGTACATACCGCCGCAAAATACAGTCCACCGTAGAATCGATCAAAAGCATACATACATATACTGACAATTATACGAACTCAGTACACTGCTAAAACGACAATTTCCATTATTACGTCAAGCCCACAACAGAAAAAAAAACGAGTGATAGGCACACGCAGAAGAATTCGAAATCCTCGAGTGTAAAAAAAAAGGCACGGAAGCCAATTTACAAAGCACAATGCAAAAAGTCAAGCGTTTCGCGGGTTTAAACGTCGATTTATATCGCGAAAAGAGGTATATACTACTTCCGCTCTGGCGCCCATCACCATCTATTTTTTCGATAAAGAAAATCGCATTTGCAGCGCGCGCGCAATCTCCGCAGAGTAGGGACAGGGAAAAACATTTCAAGTCCCCGCATCGATTTTTCTCGCTATCTCCGTTTATTTATCCAAACGCTTTCCTACGGCTGATGCTCTTTCCGACTTCGGTTTCCCTGGAAATTGGATCGTTTTGTCTTGTTGTTTAAAGTGCATATTCAAGTATATACGACGAGAGAGTAGAACAAAGTTTGTCGGTGTCAGTTTGTGCATGCGTACAAGTTATTACAGAGCGCCGGGGATTGAACTGCTTATTATTCATGTTTCCACTCTGCTCAGGGATTGCCTCCGACACAACTTATGTCAGTGTTTTCGCAGACGCTTACGTGTAATGTCATTAAAAATTTATCATCAGTGTGAAGCTTGTCGTCTATTCAAATTTATATGCATTTTCTTTAGTAAAATCGTTTATGACATAAATTTAACTAAAATAATCGTTGAAACAATCAGAAGTTTCGCAATGCCGTTTCAATAGGATTATAGATATATTAAATTAGTTCTGGAGTTTCTTGGTGATTGAATTTCAATACCATCTCTCCTACAATGGCTATTCGCTAGAATCCAGATCAATTTACTCCGGATTTGCTGTCAGTTTCCGTTTGATTAACATTCGAGCCAAAATCAATATATAGCGCTCGTTCAATATAGTCTTCTAACTGTCGCTCGATATATACAAAAAAAAAAAACTCGAAGATAACATTAAACAAAAGTAAAACTATCTCGACAAAAGCTCGAAGAAAAAAAAATAGAAGAGATAGAATAGCTATATTATACATCTCATCTCACAGTCGAATTTTCTTGGTTCCGCGAAAGCGAGTCGATCGTTAATTATCAATCCGGCGCGGCACCTCCCGAGGCCTAATTCGCTTGGCTCATGTCCCAAAAGTCTTTCTCTTCCTCGACTATATACTCTCACCCGCACACATATCTTCTCTATTTCCGCGGTGCGAAATTCTCGTCATCTATTTTACGACGCGATTAATTTGCTGAAAAATGAAAAAAAAAAAACATAATTTTCCACGTTCTATTTGATTTGTGTTTTATATAACAAATGTTGAGTCGGAAGCGAGAATTAATTGCAATAATTCTGTGCGTGATGACTTAGTTTTTGCTTTTCTAATAAGCGTTGATTAAACTAGAGACTATGATATACGCGTAATTGTTATTCTTTCTAACGACGAATTAACCATTGATTAGGTATTAAAGATCAAACTCGAAAAGTAAACGAACCTTCCCCTCGATTAAAAGTTTTCCAGAACATTCCTCTCGCGAATAATTCAAGCGATTTTTAATTAAACTCGCGCGTGGCTATTCTGAATATCGATTCGATCGAACAAAAAAAAGACAATAGGAACAGTTTACAGATAGATAATGACGTATATCCGATGGGAATTCCACGTGTTGTCGTGATAATGGAAGATTCTCAAATGGGATTCCGCCGCGAGAACGCGATATTGTTGATCGCTATCTTCTCTCTATATTGTGCGGGAATATTGCGCGCTGTGCTTAGGTTTGCAATGGATATATGTCGTGCGCGGTAAGCATTTCTTTTAAACTTTTTTTTTCTTGATGGTATATCAATTTTTATGTGAATAGATTTTTATGGGTTATCGATTGTATTTCTGATGAATTTTTATTAGTCGAAGTCATTTTTAATTCAGTTTCGTACATAATTTACGTTGTTGGCTGAGGAATGTGATATTTTTGAATACAAAATATCAGATGTGCGACATTTAACAAAGAACGTTTCAATTTATCGTCAATAAAAAAGAGATCAATTGTTTGGACAGTTGCCTGACGTCTCAAGTTAGATTGCCAGATACATCTTTCAGAAACTATCAAGATAAAACTCAGTCATTAAATTGATCTCAATATTCATCCAAATCGTCCAACCAAGTTAACAATTTCTAATCAATTTGACACGAATAACACAAACAAAAGTCTATACTACGACATTCTCTCATAACTCAACAACCAAACTCCAAAAAAAAAATCGTATTTTCTTCGCTTTTCTCTTTGAAGTCTTCAACAAGAAAACAAAAATCGCATCGATCACGTATAAAACAGAAAGAATATACGACCACGCAAAAAAAAAAAGCACGCGGAAAATCAGCTGCTTCTGCCTATATACAGCGATAAAAGCTCGCGCATAGCAGTCAATCTTCTCCAATCAAGCCAAATAGTCGGCACATAAGCTTTACTCTGACATCCGCGCGCAACTCGAAAATAGCGCGTGCTCTTTCACTCTCTCTCTCTCTCTCTTTCGCGAGAAGCTTTTGTGTTCTACTTTTTATCTTGCAACGGTGCTCTCTTTTCGCGCACAGTAGTTTATTGATAGATCGTTCTTTCCAACTCGATTTCGCTTGTGTGTGTATGTGTACAAAGACGATTTTAACGATTTGTTGCTATATTTACGCGCAGAGTACATGTACATATTTTCGCTTTTACCGATCAAAGTGATCTCATTTATTTTCGAAATTTTCCAAAATATTTGCACTGCTTCGTCGCGTCAACTATACTATATACGATATCTTATCTAAAATTTACAATTGTGTACACTACGGTGGTAAATCATTCCGGATTTCCCCCTTTGCGCGGAGTTATAAAAGCGACGAGGAGAGTTCAACACCCCCGCGCAATGACTCATACCCTCCTCGAAAAAAAAAAAAAACGTAGACGATAACAGTTGCCGACTGAAAATTAAAAGAGCGCAAAGCGCATATAGCAAAAAGCGAAAAGTGTATTTAACATATAGCAGAGCGATAGATGCATTGGGTTCGGGAGCAACGCGCTTTTTATCACGAATGCCTCCCCCCCTTTTTTCGCGTGCAAGCTTCCTGCATATATAACGCAGTTGCTTATCAAAACTTCTCTCTCTTTCTCGCGAGTATCATCTGCCTTTTTCGACTTTGCGCGGCGTACATAAATTATTATACTACTACTATTTCGCACTTTTTCTCGCGGCCTTATCAGTTCGGTGGTGAGGATGCTGCGACGCCATTATACGCATGTGTGTATTATGATTGCATAGACGCGACTTTTATCACTGTTATTTGTTCGACGCACGCGAGAGTGTAATACGAGTACAATTACATAGATGTGTGTGTGTTTACATGCTGACGCCAACCGAGTAAATCTGGCTTCTCTATATATCATTGCGGTTTAGTTCTTCTTTTGTTAAAGACTGGTTGTTAGAGGTTCGATTGAATATTGCGAGGGTTGAGACTTTGAAAATCGATAAAAAAGTTAAATTTATACTTGCTTCTATAAATTATCATGTCGACAACTAAAAATATGTGCAGAATGAAAGGTAATTATAGATCATTGGCTTTCGATATAACTATTTCGAATTGGGATATTGGAAATTCGAGACGATTTATATAAAAAAAAGACGATCGAACAATATCTCTAGGACGTTTTATCCGATAACTAATTATCGAAGAAAATCCGGGATAAATAAAATTTCACGGAAAAATCAATTCCCTCCCGCGAGTATAATTCGTCGTCATGCTACTCGCTCGGCGACAAAGAGCTTTATATTCCACAGCTCGAAATTGAATCTGCAATTTTACGACAAAAAGCACGCGCGCGCGAGCTATTAAAAAGTCCGACTGCGAGAATGAGAGAGTTTCCGTTACAAACTCGAATACACACACACACACTCGCGAAACGCATAGAACTTAAAACTGAAACGAACAACTTTATTTCAATTCGAAGAAGAGGAATTTAAGTAGTGTAACGTTTTTAACGATTCAAAGTGAAAATTTGCCGATGCAAATCGAGCGGTTGCCAACGTTCATTGCCAAATAAACGAACGACCTACGCGCAACCTTCGAAAAAAAGAAGAAGAAGAAGAAGAGAAAGAGAAAAATAAGTTTTGTGGGTATTTTACCGAAAAAAAGAAGAAGAAGAAGAAGACGAAGAATCGTTCCATCACCTTGACTCACTTACACGCAAACACACACACACACATGTATATATCACACACGAGAAGTATATAAGTATAGCGAACTATGAATGGAGTTCGCGAGAGGCGCGCGCGATATTGTGCGGCCGGACGTCCCGAGCCGACTGACAGTATCTGACTCAGCCGCGTGCTCGGCAAAAAGCCCGCGGATCCCTTCTCCTCTTCCTCTCTCTCTTCGTTGCGTTTTGCTATATATATGTATTCTCAGGAAATTCCGTGCCCGCGAAACAATCGCAAGCTCTCTCGCGCGGTTTTTTAATTAAGGAGGGAAAAAAAAATAAGCTTATATCGGTAAACTTAATGATGATACACGTTGAAGGGTAAAACAATGCGCTTTGGATGGATTTTCGTTGTATACATATTATGCGAGAATTTTTACTACCGCGCGCGAGAGAGAAAGATCTTGGCAAACATTTTTCAAATTCAAATCACAATTCGTATATGTATAGCGTTAGGAATACACGGAAAGGCTCCACGCGCTTTTATTATCATTTTTTTTTACGAGCATACAAATAAAATGAATAATTCATATAATACACCATGGAAAAAAATATAATTTCATCAGGCACGTGAATATATGAATCCGATGTTTTTTTTTTACTTTCACGCTCGTGTATATAGTTGCTCAATCCAGCGTATATAATAAAAAAAAATTATTCGAACCTCGTGTGTACCCATAAACGCAAAATTAGTCATGGATTTCCGAATTCGAAAACGTAAATATACGAACCGAATGGAAAAGTAAGCCATCCGAAAAAAAAAAGAAGAAAATAACAAGGCTGTAATCGTTCTGCCAATCAAACGTCGCTGAAGCTGCCGCGCGCCAAAATGCAATCATCGTCGTAATCCAAAAGTTCGGAAATTGCGCCTGCTAACAGAGAGGGTGAGGGAAGAGAACTCGGAACGAGTTATGACTGTATATATAACGGAAGGGTATTTAGCGAATTCGAGTTCCAAATTGCTCCAAATTACCTCGACGTCAGTTGACATAGGTCAACTTTTAACGGACAGGTGTATCATTAAGTTCCTCGTGCATCTTCTTTTTCTCTCAACTACTACTGTACTGAATTGGTTGTTGACAAGAAGTAATCATGAAAACTCGTTTTTCTCGCGCGCGCGACTAAAAAATCTTCTCTCTCTCTCTCTCATGTATTGCATAAGGTAAAATCCACAAATGCTCATCAGCGATGCTGCTCGCGGCAAAATACACATAGCTCACACACACACACACGCACACACGAGAGAGTGAGAGTTATAATCGCAGGTTGTACTGCCGCTTTGGCGGCCTTGAGCAAGGAAAAACTCCAATTGACTTCGCCGCTGCGAATATAAATACGAGTAGTGTAATTTAGAGCCGTGTGTGTAATATTACCTTCTTCTTCTTCTTTTTACCCCGAGCGAAGGTATATAGAACGCAATTAGGTCATTAAATTCTTGTGTTATGACAATGAGGGGATGTGTGTGTGTATGTCTGTTGATTTACCTTGGATATATGCTGATTAGTCTGTTCCTGTGTGAGAGAGCGAACGAGAGGGCTGTTGAACTTCGTTGTCGGGGGAATGGCAATTGTCGGGGTAATGAAAGGGAAACAATTAGAGTGCTAATATTGCATTCTACGCGCACTTTTTTTCCGCGTGAAAGGATGCTTTTCTAGGGAAATTAGTAACTTTTGTTTTTCGTTTTAATTCATCGTTACAATTGTGCTTACGAGGTCGCACTTATGTTTTAAATCTGTTGTCCACGGAGTATATGACGAAATAAAAAAAATCAATACCATATTTTCTGAGGTCTAGAATTGAAAAATTCTGTTTTTGCGCTAGGGCTTCGGGATCTGTTTCCTCTTCTTACTGAAAAGTGCGCATGAACTACTTTTTTCAGCATTTTTCAAATATTATTAACTTCGTAATTTGTTGATAACTTTTCACCGGATAATTATTTTTGAATGAAACTTTTTTTTCTACGTAAATGTCTTCGTTTTCGGTATAATTTTGACTAAAAATGACGTTTTTCGCCTATTTCCATTGAAGAAAGATCATTTAATTATTCACTTTCACAGTTCACGAGCATTTACAGTTAATTATAGCCTTTGCAATGCAAATAAATTAAAACACGTCAAGTATCGGCTATAGCATTTAGAACGTTTTAAAGGCAATTTCGAGTTCGTCGTAGCCAAACAAACATCGAATAGATAACTCCACCCAGGCAACGACGTAATTCGCAGTATAAATTTTTAAGGGTCGCTTCGCACGAGAGTCAAGAGCAGGCGAGTTTGGCTAGAATTTAGTTCGTCGGAAATTCTCGCGTTAATAGCCGTGAAGATACGGTTGCTAGGCAAAAAAAAAATAAGAGGTATATATATATGTAGCGGAAGCCGCACCGTGCAAGTACGTTATACTGATATACCTATATATATAGCTTTAAAGGTACTTTGGGCTTATCTGACAACCGATTCACTGCTACGAATTTTTGAGTGCACTCTCCTCCTCGCTCGCGCAGCCAAGCCCTCCCTCAACGAAAACAAACTTTCTTTTTTTTTTCTCTCTCTCCATTTTCCGAGGAGCTCTCGACGCCTAGTTTGCCCAAGTATATATACCTGTACGGTAGTTTTACCCTTCAGAGTAATAGCGAGTTTATAACTAGAACCCTCTATATCTCTCTCACTCCACTCTTGCACATGGTTGTACTGAGAGACATTTTTTTTCCTGGCGAAAATTCGCGATATGTGTGAGTAGTGTGGGAAATATATCTATGTTATGCTTGGGTTAGAGATGGATTTACTCTGCTTCGAATTTTGGAAAATTCACGTGTTTCGAGTGTCGAATTTCAATTCCAATTTTGTTAGGTTTATTTTGGAAAAAAATATATATATTTCACGAGTTATCGGAGAATTGGTGGAAATTCAATAACGGGCAGATTTTAGATTTAAAAAAAAACTGATTGTCGTTCTGCACACGATTTGAAAGAACTCGTTGAACCAATTTTAATCTTTGTGATCCAATTTTTTTTTTCGTTATTTAACTCTATATGTTAGGAAATTCTTATTTGTATCCTCAACTAAAAATATTGTTTGCCACCCGCAGTATAATCAGCCTTAAAAATCAATACTGACGAAATCTAAAAAAAAAAATCAACGTACCTGGAGAATTCAACGAGGAAAAAAAATAAGATCTCATACGTTCCAATTTTTCTTAAGTTTATGTTCAAGACATAAATCAGTAAAAAACTTTGAAAGTTCAAATTACAGTTTAATATCAAAAAATAAAGTTTTTACTTTAAATCTTAACGACTCACAGCAAGCATAATTCAACTAAGATCAATCGTCATCGTATATAAGGTCAATCATTTCTCAACATTCAATAAATTGTCATTCCACTCTCGCACAACTCCAATAAAAAGCATTCGCTTGATATTTCAAAATCGATCGTCACCGGCTTTTGTCTATCAATTCCACTTCATTGTTCTTCGTCGTACTATGCAGATAAAATTGTTTCACCGAGAAAATCCGATGAAGGCCTGGATCTGGCAGAGCATTAAGAGTTCGCTGCAGTTGGATAGCCTCTATATAGTCTAAACAATATAGCAAAGCACGATAAGGAGGTCGCGCGTGTATCGAAAGAGAGAGAGAAAAAGCCACAAGGGCCGTATAAAGATGATACAGCTGAGTCATCGTCGCACGTTGCCGAGCTTTCGAGAAAAGACATCCCATCCGTCACGTCTCTATATCCGCGCGCGATGAGTAATATCGAAGAGTGAGAGAGATATGTGTAAACATTTTCTTTATTACGTCAAATTGTAATTTCTGCGTATATAACGAAAGATTTTTTTTGTCTTTCGGGGTACGTTAATGATTTACGGTTTGCAGTAGATAAAGTCCTGTTTGGTCAGACAGAGCTGATACGAGTCGCAGAATCGGCGATAATAAATAAATAATGACCATAAAAAATCATTATTAATCAAAATAAATTTCTGAGAAAACTTGGTCAAGCTTTATTAGCCTATCAACTCTGAATTAAACATCGGTGTGTAATATTATATTGTTATAAATAAGTTTATAGAATGATCAAGGAAAATATCAAGTCAGCGACTCTTTTTTTTTTTATTCGAGCATTATAAGCCATCAAGAGACAGAGACGTAAATGAATAATATTATAAGAACCAATATTGATATTAACTGTAATAATTTGATACTTATTTAAAATGTTCACTCGCTTAATATTCATATGCAGAAAAGTCAAGTTCCATCTGTCGGTGTATCATTGAAAATCATTCTGATCACACAAAATCATTGAAGAAACAATGTCACCGTTCAACAACAAACTAATTACATACACAAACACGAAGAATATAAATAATTATTATCAAACAAGAAGTTCTAAATCATTTCGAGTACATTACAATCAGAGACAAAATTCCACAGCCTGCACCGAGAGAAGAATAAGAAAACTCGCGGCAATTCTCATATCTCCGTATATAACGATATCCTTAAAAAAACACACTTTTCTGGGGTTTAGAATGGAAAAATTTTTTTTAATGCTAAGGTTTCCGGACCTTTTTCCTCTTCTTTTTGAAGGTATATAGTGTCGGAAAATGCTCGCGAACATTGGAAAAGTCCTCGGGAACT
>JAWWMK010018450.1:0-19282 GCA_035047105.1 Galeopsomyia nigrocyanea | reverse complement strand
GTATAAATTTCGACAACGAATTAAAGTAATGGAAATAATAGTCCCATCATTATTTGACTAATCAAATAAAACTATGCTTACTCCAGTTTGAGTTCGTAATTCCTGGTTAATTTCGTAAAAATTTAAAAAATAATACTGAGAACTTAAAAACTAAAATGTCAATTGAAAATAAACACATTCGTACTCATCAATTTTTGGAGAGAATAGATTACCAGTTGGATTATAAATTGAACAACGAATCATCGATATAATTTATTAATATTAAGAAAATTCAAAATTTGTGAACTAGTACTTTACTACCACGTGGATAAATTCTACCAAACAAATAAAAGCGTTAATTTCAACTGATAAACTCTTTGACTTATGGATAAATTCCATTATATGAATTCGATAGTTTGATGAAAATGATGTCAACCGAACAAATCAGCGTTAATTTACCGACCGAGCGTCAGCGAGCGAGGTGCTTTTCAGCTAGTTGATATTAATTTCAAAATTAAACATTTCTTTTCAATCCAGACTGTACAGTAAAACCCATTTACGTGAGTGTGACGAACAGTGAACAGTTAATCGAGTGAGTAAAAGAACAGTGAACAAACAGAGTGCGTATGAAAAACTAACGTCAATGGTACGCAATCGCCGACGTTCGAAATTATGTATTGAAAAAACAACTTCACACAAAATCATTAGTTGTTAAAGGCACGCAGTCGCCAAAAATACGAATTATCTCAAAGTATTTATCCCTACATAAAATCACCGAACCATACATCAGCTGACTACACACACATCACCGGTCGCCTCGACGCTCGATCACCATCATCATCATCATCGTCATCAATTCATCACCACCGCATCGGCAGAATTACTACAGCAAGCAAGAACAAAGAAAGAAGATGTGCCAAAGCTCAGTGTATGTTCTTAATGGTATGGGTAAAGGCCGTGAAATGGCATTGGCATGTGTGTATTTGTGTATGGATTATGACGGCAAGTCTAATTTTTTTGCGACTAGCATAACTGAATTACTTTGTAACTGATATTCTCTGATTTTTCGTTACTCTACAAATCATTTTTTTTACATTCATAAAAATTACTTTATTCATTGGATTCAATCTCATTTTGACACCCAAGATCAAATATAATTCAATTGCTCATGATTCATTATAATTGTGAATTTATTTACAGTAATGCAAAATACTGCAAAATTGGAATTAATTGTTATTAAATAGGCAAAAGTAATTTTTTTTTTAAATCATTTTGATTCACGCAAAATACAAAATACAAACGGGATGCAAATAACTGTAGTAATTTAAAATGGGAAATTGTGCACTGCAAGAATAAATTAGGTAATTTTTCAAGAAGATAAAAATTTCAAAACAAACATTTGTAATCACTTTTCTACGTATAACACAAATGTAAATAAAACAAATCATTTTTTTTTTCCATACGAATCACATGTAAAATAAAATTTTGTTTTGCGACACATTGTATATTAGACTCAACGAATAGTTTGATAAGTGCGAATACGGTAAAAAGAGAGAGAGCAAGCACCGTTGGGCTGCTTCAAAATTAAAATTTTCCTTCACATTACATTAGTTTTTCCTTCTTTTCACCTGTAAATATACGTATGTGTATATTTGCTACAAATGTTTTCTAGCTTCAGTTGTTTTTTTTTTATACTTTTAATTTCATTATTCTTTCGAGTTTTTTTATTCAAGCAGCTCAAGGGGCATCGTCACAGTACGCGTGTGGGAAAAGTCGCTGTGTTTCCCTAACTCGGGGGGCCTTGTTACGTGGCGTTTCACGCCCCTAATGGTGAGCGAGATACGACAGTGTTAGGAGACACACACACACGTGCGATCAGCAGAGCTGAGAGAGTGAGCCGCGTTCCCGAAATTGACCAAACGCGGACACGTGACCCGAGACCACCGAAGCCAGGTCTCGTGGCAACCGGCGAGCGAAAGCTCAGGGCTCTTGTGTGTATGCGCTCGTCAAGTGTACTTCGCTTCCCGCTCGCGCGTCCCAGCGAAATACACTTCGTGGCGAAGACGATCGTCACTCTCGAGGGACGACGATCCAGCAGGCCTACCTCCGCGGTCTCGTGCGACGAGAAGCCCCTCCGGCGTAAAGAGTGTTCCGGGAGGTAAAACTCTGCGTGCGAAATTCGAGAAACCACAGCGACAGAACTTTACTTCACCCCGGCTACTCGAGATACAGTCGAACCTGCGGCACTGCACCCTCCGGAACTGCACAGCCTGCGGCACTGCACGCTGGCAGCCCTCGGATACTGCACGCCGCGCAGTGTCGTACGCTACGGTATTGGGGCTTGAGAGTCTTTCTGTAGGGGAGCGCTTTGCGGGGAAGATTTATTACTGGGAGGAGGAAGGGGGTACTGGCGCCGGAAAATTCTGAAAAAATTTGAGAGTATTCTTTGTTCAATTCTAAGACATTTTTGTTCTTATGTAATTTTTCGTAGAGTATATAGTTTTCGACAAAAATGAGATAAGATTTTTTTATAGTAAACATTGAGAACTATTTTTTCTCGAAAACTATATACTCTACGAAAAATTACATAAGAACAAAAATATCTTAGAATTGAACTAAAAATACTCTCAAATATTTTCAGAATTTTTAGACACAATTTTTGAATTTTCGATTCCGTGACTTTTCGAAAATTCAAAAATTTTCTCGGACGTATCTGAAAAAATTTCAGAATATTCTTTGACTAAATTTAAGACATTTTTATTCTTAGAAAATTCTAACGAAAGTCCATAGTTTTTGAGAATAAAATTTGTGAAGTTAGAGAAAAAATAAACTTAGGTAGCGAAAAACCGTCCTGTGAGCGTTAATGGGTTAAACAATGAAATTCTTTGCAAAAATAAATACCAAGCTAACAGATTTGCTGCTAATTACCTTAGCAGTGTGCTTTCTCGAAGAGCATTAAATTTTTAACATTACAAATAAATTTTATTTATGAATATTTGTATGTATCTAATTTTTATTGCTGAAAATGATAAAATAACGAAAAATTAGAAATACAATAATTTTTTACAATCGGTCGTAACATTTGACCGAAAGCAAACTTTTTTTAATTATGTGGATTCCATGCGCATTATACAAGCAGCTATAGTTTTCAACCGACGGCAAATTTTCAAACTTTTCATAACTCGTTTTCAAGCTATCCCTTTACTCTTTAAAATGAGTCCTCACAAGATAAATCAGATGATACTCCGCCCGAGTTATCACTCTTTGAAGTGAACAACTTTTTTTCGGTACGCGATAATTACCACTTTCAAATTACACTTCAATTCAAAAAAAAAAAAAAAAAAAAAACCACACACATACATACATACACACATACGCACATTTTTGGGGATCCGGACATTTTCTAAAAACATCATATTCGTAATCAGCGACCTCGAAAACGTAGAGAAAAACATTAAAATTGTGCAATCGAAAATTTTCACTGTTACAATACTTTCTCTTCGAGAAAGCAAAAAGAAACTTAGTGAGATGAATTGGCGATAATGCATTCTTGAAATCTTGATTCAAAATAACTTTTTTGATGTGTTTTCAGTGCCAAATATCGATATTTTTTAACGTTCAAGTTTATTTCAATTGAAAACAATTGAATATAAAACAATAAAACAAGTTTATTTCAATTGAAAACAATTGAATATAAAACAATACACCATCCTATGGAAAAACCTATTGCATGCTTTTTTTTACAATTACTTAGAGAACACGACGCTGTTTTAATTTTTGCGAAAAACCATTTTTCATTGTATAAATAATTTTTTGTTTATAACTTTTCTGTCCACTCGGGTGAATGGTTGCTATCGAAATGTGTGTTAAGCGTAAAATTTTTATGAAAAAGAAAATTAAATTTACTTGGGGCTCCGTACACGTAAGCCGTCTTGCGCTATACAACGCTATGCCCGTACCTGGCGGAACGCTCTGATTGGTTGCCGCTAGAGAGCGCCCGCCGTGCAGTGCCGGAGGGCAGGTACTCCCGAGAGCGTGCAGTGCCGCAGATTCGACTGTAGCCTCCCATAAGTAAAACATCTAGTCTTGCTCTCTCTCACTTCGCGCGACGATTTAGCGGATACTTTCTCCGAAAGTAACCCTGTAGCCTAGCGACGGCTATTGTAATTGTAATAGGCAGTTGATTATGAATAAACAGTCGAGAGTACAAAACGTACTACACTCCTCTCTTTATTATCATCGTAAGACCTTGATCTTTCTCTCTATATTGCCCGGCCGACGACGGGAGATCCACGTCGCCGCCGCGGGCCAATCGACCTTTAGTCGATTGGCATTATCTGAGCTAGTCCGGGATTAGTTAGCCCGTCGTGACGATAAGGCAACCCTCTTCTCTGGCAAGGAAGTTAAGGGCGATTAAAAGGGCCAAACAGCCTTATCACAACGTTATAAATAATTGTATGTTTAATGAAATAGAACATGAATTTTGTTGTAGTTTTATAAAAAAATATTACAATTCACCTTTTGTGCAAATTGTATATTTAAAAAAAATATTTATTACTGAAAACAAGAGGAATTTTTACCAATTAATTTCATGAAATAAATGGCACGCGTTGATCACTTTGCCTAGCAAGTGCTACTGGGCATTCTGTATAATGCCTGGTTAAAGCGATGAATTTTATAAAAATTAGCCGCTTTGCCCGCTAAGCGCTGGTCATTGTGAACAATGCTTAGTCAAAGCGATAAATTTTGAAAAATTACTCACTTTGACTGACCGCGCCAGGTATTGTCTACAATGACTGGCTCACCGCTTTAACTGTAAAATATACACTTCTGCGGGTTGTGCAGGTTCTAGTTAACTCTAGGTGTACCTGTATGCACGTATTGGTGAAAATAAAAAAAAATTATATTCTTTATTACAAACTACACCTTGCTCAAGCGTGCGCTAGGAATTTGTATTGAACAACACATTCCTCTCACACTCGCACAGATACACACATACTCACACAAATACTTGGACGAGATTATGTAAATCCCAGCCACTCCAGAGCTGCACGAGTGGGAAATAGAGTTTCACCGCCCATTAGAGATTGGGGCGAGAGTTTTGCAACTCTCAGCCACCATCAAAAAGGTCTGAACAAGCTTGTGTACTCGCGGTTACCAATGCCCTAACGCGGGCGAGGAAGCGGACACAAATCGTATCCAGGGAAAAAGCGTAGTCTACCGCCCTGGCTGTTGTAGTTGGAAGTGAGTTCAACTGCCGACCGGTGCGGCCTCCCTCTATCGCATGCAGCTCACTCTATCTCGCTCCATAGCTCAGCGGTATCTCTCTCTCTCTCTTTCTCTCTCACTCACTCTTACTTGTACCATGCAGGGTACTCAAGCTGCGCTTTCGCTCGTTCTCAGTTACTATCGACGTCAGGCTCGGCCAACAGAAATTGGTTGCTCGCGGCTATTGCTGTCTATCCTCCTCTTTCTCGCTCGTTTGTTTATCACCGTTGCTGCTCGTGTATCTCGACAAAAAAGAGATATAAGCAGTTAGGCTACTGAATTTCGCATTAATAGCTGATGCTGATGTCTGAGGTCGTGGGAGCTACCGGGAACGCATCGAGAGATTAATACAACGCTAAATACAACTTGATGATATTTTGATCTGAAAATTTCAATAAAATTTTAAGGCTGCTGATCTTGGAATGTATATTGAATATCAGGTATTGAATTTTCGTGAGGGAAAAATTAGGAAAAAATTTGAAACCAGAAAGTTGGGTAAATTGTCCCGCTCTCCTAGGTAAGTAAGAATGATATAACGGATTCGTAAGTATAAAAAATCAAACTTTCAATAATACGAGTTCACTTACCAACAGAAAAAATAAGATGCATAAGCCGTTTTTTTGTATCATCAAATGAATATGCAGTTTCATGAAACCAATGAAATAGCATTGACAGCATTCTCCCGAGAGTTTCTTTGGGTACATCCTGATCTGGTGAGCATAAACCTATAAGTAGCCAAATGCCATATCGACCTAGGAGCTGTCGTTCTTCTAAAGTAGTGGATTCACCATTGAATATATTTTCTGAATCGGTTAAAAGTCCTGTACTGGCGTTTTCCTTTGAGTTTGAAGAAATGTAGAAGTCTGTAGACTCTGCCTCTTTCAATAAGCTGCAATACAATTACAACTGTTATTTACAAGTTAATCTCTGATATCTTGAATTTCATATAATTCTCTATTTACGTATTACGAGTGCAACAGTTTAAAAATTTTATCGCAAAATTCAATTTTTAGAAGGTTTTTCAAAATAAATTTCTTTTATATTCTTAAATTGCCAATTTTCACGTATTTGTTTCATTATAACGGGTTCATCTCGTGCTTGGACATAGATATGTCTTAGCTAGTTGGCGGAATTGAGCAGTTTGTAGACTGCCGTAGATGGAAGTATACACCCATAAAATCAACTCTTTTTTACATCTGCTTAGCTTTGGTAAGAAAGTTAGCCAATTGGACGCAATTAAAAGGGCGATCAGAAGAAGGCGCCAGTAAGTAGCAGTTTACTTAGAAAGGAAATGTATCTAGAAAGTATAGCCGTAGACAAATGAGATAGCCCGTCGCAATTCAAAACAATATGAAATACTCGCTATGAGTTAGATTCGAAAGTTTATACGTTGGAAATTTTTTCCGTTAGAAGGCGATCCATCGAGTTATCATCTGAATTTCGGTACTTAATTCATTGGCTTTTTTCCTTGAATCTTATCGGTGTTGTAGAATGATAATGGACGAGGTCAGAAAAATTCTTCTGGTAGAGGAGCATCATCAACCGTTTATAGATTCAATCCGATTCGCAGCCGTCAATTATTGCATTGGGCACTCATTTTTCTCTGTACGCATTGTTTGAAAGCTTCGTCGCACAACTACGACATCAAATTGCAATTTTCATACCGTACAACTCCAGTATCGCAAATCAGCAAACAAAAAGTCCTGCATAGTATAGAAGAAATCACAAAGTATCTGCACGTTTACTATACTTGTTATTCATCAGTTGATACATGCAAATTATTGTTCACGATGCAAAATAGATTTAATTTGTTTTCTAAGCGAAGGATGCTTCCAAATATTGGCTATAGAGAATGCTTTGGATATAGTGATCCAGTTATTTGTATTGTAAGGTTAAATGAGGTTTTTGATGAAAAAAATATTTGACGCTACTTATCTGAAAGTAATTTTTATGAAAGGCGGAGATCTGCGATATCATGAACAGTCTTCGAATATCGCGCATCCAAATCTGTCAGTGAAAAATCTTAAAGTGCAGACAGACAAAATTTTTACATTATTTACAGCGCGATCGTTGAAACGGCTCACTGAATTAGCAGTATAGCACTAAATAACAATATTTGATGAATAGTATATACAGATTTGCGAAATTTTAAAAGAGTAAGATTTGTTTCAGCCTATTTGAATAATTTCGTGTTCTCTGAAAAATCATAACGGCAATGTAATTAGTTTACTAGTTATCAAGTTCTTTCAGCTCACTCCATTTATGATGGATAATTTTCTTATAAACTATAACGAGTAGAAATTGTCTTCGTTATGAATCTCTCTCTCTCTCTTTCTCTCACTCATACACTATATTATAACATTTACATATGCATATATTTATATTCGATCACATATACAGGGTGATTCAAAAACATTAAAGGAAATTGGTATCGCTGGATTCGTCGCAATAAATTATTCAAGATGTCATTATTATTATTTTTCGATAATTAGGTAATTAGATAATTATGTTCACGGCTTTAGAAGAACGGGCGCTCGGTGCCGAGCACGGAGCGGTGAGGGGGGCAAGCGTGCGCGCGCCACAGTTGAACAAAAGCGGTGTTCAACCTTGATGTACGACATGAGCTGCCCACGCTGACAGATTAAATGCTTCATACATCCAGTCATACCGATTGATTGATCGTGTAGTAATCAAATTATGAGGACGCACGATCGATTAACCAAATTAATAAATCGATTTTCATTATTTATCTGTAATTATAAAAAAAAGTAGCACGCGCATCATATGCTCTACATCATGCGGGAAAACGGCAATCAACGCCCAATAGCTATTATAACGACGGTGTGCGGTCCTTCGCGTAAAAGGCCGGCGCTCTATCTACTATGCAACCGAAGCGGCTTTTATACTTCCCCTTTATGTATGCGATAGAAAAGTTATGAATTAACGCCTCGTGAAGGTCTTACAGTTACCCAAAAATCAAAAGTGCCAATACCGTGTATTTTTAATGTAAAAGCGCACGATTTACGACAAACCACCGAACCGATTTTAACGCGTGATGGCCTCATTTTCTTTGTTATTTACTTTCCTTCCTGTCTCAAAATTTTGATTTTTGCCACCGAAATAAATTATGTAAGTACATTATTAAAATAGTTTCCACAAAATTTAAAAATGCTATTGAAAATTACGTTATCACAATGATGACCAAACTTGAAAATGTAAGGCAGGGACTGCATAGGGAATTAAGTAATGAAAACAATGAGCTTTCACAAGTTAAAATCGGTTTGGTAATTTTTTTTCAATCGTACGCAGATTGGAGGTATTTTTTCCCATTTAAAATACACGGTATTAGCATTTTTTATTTTTGTCTTAAAAGTGTTTGGGTGAATTTCATAATGATTTTTGCCTAAATAGAAATTTGTTTGAAATCGGTTCGTACATATTTCATAATAAAAAACCATTTTTTATTTGACTTTGTAACGACCGGATTAATTAATAATTGAATAAATAATCTCTTGTTATTCTGGCGCGTTTCGAGTATAACGCGCTAACGTCATCATGCGCCGAAATCCGCGTTGCGAGCGGGGCGAGAATGAGAGAGCGAGCGAGAAAAGTGCGAGAAAGAAAGAGAGAGAGAGAGATAGGTGATGGATAACGAGTGAAGCGCAAAGACACATGACTGAGACACATGATGATAAAATGACGTTTGCAGGACGATAACTGCGACTCAGTCTTGCTTATTGGAGACGTAGTAAATAACGTTGTTTTCAATAATTGTTCAAGAAATAACGTAAATAGCATTAGAATTTGATCAATGACTCAAATTTTGACAAATTATAAAAATAAATAGTCGCATTTTATATCGAATTCAAAATAACGCATCGTCTGTGGTATAATTGGTTACTTACAATAGTGAATGGGCTTTTACTTTTGTAGAATATTGAAGGTGTTATTCACTCAACTTCTGTTTCACATAAAACGCGCTTACGTTAAACAGATCCTGCGATTATCTACGTTATTTTAAAAAGCACTGCGCTCGCCTATGTCCCAATCTCGCATGCATTTAAAAAAAAATATGCGCCATTTTCAGAAAGCCATCTGCAATTGTTAAAACAGTTTCTGCGTTCACGAATGATTCTTTTGACCGATGGAATTTATAGGCAAGATAATACGCGCGCGAGAATAGCGAAAGTTTAATGAAATAATTAAATATTTCCGTTACAATACCAATATTTAATTATTAATAATAATTAAATCGATTCATTAACAACGATAATAATTCGAAAAAATAGCGAGCGCATATTCAAATTACATTCTGTCAGAAAATTCCCAGAATAATTTTAATATTCGCTCTATTGGGATAAATAAATACAATTTTTCAAGTAACAAGAAAATTAATATTAAAAGTTATTATTCATAAATTGTCCTATTAATTATGAAGAGATTTTCAATTTTGAACGGAAATTGAAAATGCCTAATTATAAGCCAATTTGGAATAATAAAGAACTCATTCGAAAATTTTATCTATGGAACTTTTCGTAATGTGAATGACGATTGCACGCGGTGCAAATTTCAGACTGTTTATAACCAACACATCAAAATTTCTATCAAGCGATTCAGTTCCTTTGTGACTCTTGAAGATCGCAGGTGTATTCGCTGGTTCTGTGGAAGAGGAGTAGGCCTACGCAGTTCAGTGCTGTTCCAGAAGCCGGCATAAAGTGTGTTGACGGCCGATGGAGAGCCATTTATGAAAAGAAATGGTTCGATGTAGAAGTTTTGGAATCGAATGGTAAGTTTGATAATTTCTTTCTTTCTCTCTCTCTCTCTCTCTCACACACACACACTCTCTCTCTCTCTCTCACTCTCTCTCTATCTCTCTGCTTTATTTTGGCTCTGTCTTTTCTTGATTTTTCTCACACCGATTTCCACTTTTCCGAGTGGAAATTTGTTCCAGTTGAAAGAAAAATCGGCCAGCTATCGTCACAAAAATAAATTATTCTTCATTTGGCTGTTTTTGCGAAGAAATTGGCCATTGATGCTTTGCCAACTCGTGCGACGTGCTGCCTGTGCAACTATATGAAGACTTGGCTGGTTCTTGCTCTGTGGCCACCTTTTGCTGAGCCACTGGTGTTCAACTGTCTATTTCTGCGAAGAAATTTTTTTGAACTGTGTTGTTTTGAAAAGTGCAAATAGTGAGCTTTTGCGATAGTTACGAGTGTTCTTTGCACATTATCTGAAGACATAGTTTTGAGGTTAGTCTACCACGTGTTGTCGGGTAAGGTTAGTCGTCGTGGTTAGTCACTAGTCAGTTACGTGATATCTTGTCATCTTTTTCTTTCACAACACTGTTTAGCTATCTGCTATCAATCTATCTCTTTTAATCTCATAATGACTATCAATAATGTAGATTCCTCTCTGACAAGCTCTCAATCGAACAAAGAGGGCAACTCGCAATCTGCCACGCGTTCTTCAAACTGACATGAATTTTCTGATGCTGATAGAAGTGGCATGGTGTATCTCATGATGTTTAATTATCAAACCACTGTGAAAAATCTTTTAGCTGAAAATAAAATTCTTCGCGACAAATTATCTGAGAGTGAAAAACGCATTGCATCTGTTGAAACTGCCTTGTCTCACCAATCTACTGAGATTGATGAGATCAAACATTTACATCGTTTTGCAACCACAAAGACCGAGCTCAAGGTCACTGGCATCCCTGCCACTGATATAGTACTCATTCACGATCTTGCAAATAAATTTCTCGATACTTTGTCTCTTCCTGAATTAAAATATGATATACTTATTGTTCGTCGCATGACTCCTCGTAAAAATAGTAGCACAAATGACACTTCTTCTTCCTCTTACCAAAATTCTGCTCTCAAAGTGAAAATTTCAAAAACTTCTGGCGCATCGATTGCTATTAAATTCAAGTCAAAAATGATCAGACAGCACACTCTTTATATTAAGCGGAAACATGGTATTATTAGATATAATGATCTTGTTGATGGTGGTTCTGATAATATCATTTCTATGTTTGAGATGAACTCTCCTTATATTTACAATTTGCGCCTTTTAGCTAAAAAAAGATGTGATGTTGCTGGCTATAAGTACGTTTGGGTTTAAAATAGCACTGTTTCTGTTCAAAGATCTGATGATTCTTCAGCTATTCCTATCTTTACGCAAAAAGATTTAGCGTTGATAGCCTAGCTTTTCATCGTACTAAAATTTCAAATTTATTGCTAATTTTGATTAGTCAGTGACATATTTAATATTTAACTTATTAAGCTTTGTTATAGAAATGTCTCCTGACTGAGCTTTTAGCTATGTTGTTGAAACATGGTAATAATCACGAAATAACTTTTGTCAATTATCATACTTTTCCATATATATTTGCCTAAGTTTGATTTGTTGCGGTTTGTAAAATTTTGAGACAATTTTTGGTATGTATCTTATGCTCATAATTGTTAATATTACTTTACGCTTTACGTATCTCTTTGAGCAAGTATATCTGTATTTTTTTTGGCTAAAATTCATTCTTAAGACAAAAACAAAATAAATTTTGTTATCAATCAAATCTCTCTCTCCCTCCCTCTGTTCGCCCACTTTTTGCGCATGAAGGGCGGAAAATTCTTTTTTGCGTCCGGAAAGAATTTTCCTCTTCGAATCGCGCGCGAAAGCCTTGCTCCCTCGACACGACTGCGCGTGCGAAGATTAACACTTTTCAGCTTAAGCCGACACTATTTGTTCACGTTCGCGCGCGAATAATCAAAAAGAGGAGTATGCCTCTTTCGCGGGCGAAAAATGGAGAAGTCTTTTTCGCCTGCGAAAAGTTATATCTCTGGAAAGAGGCGTTCTCCTTTTTCTCATTTTTTGCGCGCGAATCTGAACAAATAGTGTCGGCTCAAGCTGAAAAGTGTTAATCTCCGCACGCAGAAGTTGAAAAAGGGTTAACCTTCGCACGCGAAGTCATGTCGAGGGAGCAAGGCTTTCGCGCGCGAACTGAAGACGAACATTCTCTTTGCACGCGAAAAAGAATTTTCCTTTCTTCGCGCGCGAAAAGTGGGCGAGCAGATCCTCGGGAAAAGGGACCATTTTCGCGTGCAAAACCGTTCCGCGTGCGAGGTCCTCGCCGCCTAGAGAATCTCACACATTATCATTTGGAAGCTCAGTTGACTGTAGATTTTGTAGTCGGTCTCTTATGAACTTTTTTTTGTTTAGACGATGAGAGCTATTTGGATCAGCCAGATGTTAGAGTAGACGGGACCGTGATATACCCGACTTCTCCTGCGCCTCCAGCCCTTGTACCTCGAGTTCTTGTGCCTCCAGCCGTTGTACCTCCAGCCATTCCTGCCCTTCGTGATGAGCAGGCGGAGTACCACCTGGTAAAGGGTGGTAGCCAGGCCCAGCTGCAGGCTGAGCTCCGAGTTGAACTGCGCCGCCGAGTTGGACAAGAGCAACAGCTCCTTCAAATGCGTTCCCAGCACGAAGACCCTGAAGCGGGGCTGCGGCCTGAACGGCAGCAAGCTGAACTATCTGCGCTACGTGACGAGCAGGCGGAGCACCTCCTGGATTGGCATGGTTTTCAGGCTCAGCACCGGGTTGAACTGCGCCGCCGAGCTGGGCAAGAGCAAATCCCGGTGGTTGTTGAGCAGTGCTGGCCTGGGTCACTGGAACGAGTTCAAGTGCTGGAAAATGAGCAGCAGCGAGGTCCTTGGCATGAACATCGTGTCGCGGAACTGGAGCCTGAATTTCCATCCGCTGTGACGCAAAAGCGATCTGCGCTTCGTGACGAGCAGGCGGAGCACTGCCTGGTAAAGGGTGGTAGCCAGGCCCAGCTGCAGGCTGAGCTCCAAGTTGAACTGCGCCGCCGAGCTGGGCAAGAGCAGCAGCTCCTCCAAATGCGTTCCCAGGAAGAGGGGCGATCTCAGCTGCAACGAGGCCACCAGCAGGAAGGCCCTCAGGTGGGGTTGTGGCCTGAACAGCAGCAGGCTGAACGATCTGCGCTTCGTAACCAGCAGGCGGAGCACCTCCTGGATTGGCATGGCTTCCAGACTCAGCACCGGGTTGAACTGCGCCACCGAGCTGGGAAAGAGCAGCAGCTCCTCCAAATGCGTTCCCAGGTAAAGGGGCGATCTCAGCTGAAGCGAGGCCGCCAGGTCCTGAGGCGGGGCTGCCGCATGAATTCCTATAAGCTGAATTGCCTGGGCTTCTTGACCAGTACCTGGTGGTACGACGTTGGCTTATGGTAGTAGAGCTGCATGGCGTAAAGGCTGTGCTGGCCCTTGCTGTGCCTGAACCATGAGACGTGGAGGTGCTGGCATCGCAAGCGCGTAGCGATAACTCCTTGCACCTACGAGGGAACTTTGATTGCGTAAACTCATGGTTCGTCAATTCGCGCTCGAGCTTTGCGTAGGGTTAATTTCAATTGACACTGCTCCTTGGGGAAGACTTCGTCTCCCACTCCTCCTCAGACCTACATATAATATTCTGAATTAAAATACAAATTCTCTATATTTGAGAAATCCATTGTATTCCAACGAAGCGCGTTAAATTCAAAGTTTCTCGATATATCGACAAACACCTATATTGATCAATGGAATTATTTCAAATCATCCAGATTTTTTGATATTTATATAGTTTTTGATGATCATATATGGTAAAGCCAACAAACGGCGAAACACGCGGCCGCATAATCTAATCTCAAAAAAATTATTATTTCAAAACAATTTTATAGCGCTGTAATTATAAATAATAAATAAATACAATTGGCAATGAAAAGTCTTTTATGTCGAACGCGATGCATTGTGAAAAAAGCGCAGCCGAGAAAAAATTTTTGTACAGAATTTCATTTGAGGTTAGTAATCTAGAGAAACGCGATTTCATATGATACTTAACATTAATCCAACGTGATTACTTGTATTTGTGTTTAACCTTCCTTACCTGAAGCCATAATTCAGTTTGCAATAAAATCAATCTAATTTGTTAAACTTTTCGCACAGAGCGTTTTTACCTCGCGTACTTCAGCGAAATTGCCTGGAGAAGAAGAAACGTTCGCACACGCCGAACAAAGACGATCGATTCCCGATCTTGCGCACCAAAAAAGCGTTGATTCTCCCACTCTTTTCTCAACACAACCTGAGCACGTATGTACATCTTGAAGCTACGATGATCTGGTCTCTAAGCGATCACAGCTAGGCTATCCATGTACCACATACACACGTCTATCATAGCCATCCTGTTTTACTGTCTCTCTCTCTCTCCTTTATCGGTCGCCGGTAGACATAACATTTTCAATCAAGAACGTTGGTGTGACTGCATTAATAGCGGCGAGAAAAATCGCTAATATTAATTGTGTAAACTAGAATATTGCTAATTCAATTATCAGATAATTTGTAATAACAAGTGATGGAAAATAGAAGACGAAAAAGGTTGCATAGTTCGCGAAAAAGACTATCGCGAAATCCCGCTAGAACGAAAAGGTTAGTTTAGAAAAGCCCGCCAATTTCGTAGATAATAAGAATTGTTCGAAGAAAAAAATTATTAAATTAAAAATTTGTTTGCACACACAATAAATAATGACGATTGTAAGATTTTGTTGAACATTAAAATATTTTTGCCAGATGATTGGAAAACACATCTTGTTTAAAAAAATTGATTCTACGAATTTAGTTGTTTTTGTTACTTTTGTAGATATTAGTTTATGTTTAGGAATATGAAGAGTATAGTGAGCAATTGTTATTTTCTTCTCTGTAAACCTCATTATTGGATTTTTTAAAATAAATTGACAGCCTAAATTGACAGACAAATAATACAGCGAAGAACGCTTAAAATTTGGAGTTTATTTTTGTTGGCATTGTTGATTATATAATTAAACAAGCCCTTTCAATTAAGGAATGTGTTCGTTTATTTCTTGCAAGTCGTTGAACTTGAAAATAGCCAGTGCAATTTGAGGTGAATAATTTTTTTACGGTTTATTCATTAATTGTTAAGTGTCAAACATATTTAGATTAAGTAAAATTGAAAATTAATTTAAATATAACAATGAAAGATTCAAATGAAAAAAAAAAATTTAGTTTTATTATCATTAATTATATTCATTAGCGACAGATCACCTCGCTCACTAACGCTTGCTCGGTATATTAACGGAGATTCGTTCTATGGATATGTTTCATTGACGACATCTGTTATCTGATAAAATTAAATGTAACCAATAGAACTCAACCATTAGGTAAAGAGTCGTTCTACTGACCGGATCGCATATTCGTTCGCATGTTAATATATCGATACACTATTATTTTTTGTAGGTTTTATTTATTTATTTATTTATTTATTTCCAATAAATTTAATGCAGATAAAACAACTAGTAGTCACTAGTACCTGCATTTACCCGCAGAAGTACATAAAGTACTTGTACGCGGGAATTGGATACAATATAAATATTTACAAACTAAAATACTTAATAACTAATGCTTACAGCTAATTATATATTCCATATATCATAATATTCTAAAAATCAGAAATATTAGATATTAACAATAACTTATTTCTTTATGAAAAGCTATTTAACAATTCATATATATAAACAATTTATACATTTTTTTCTATCCATTTTCTTAATTTACATTTAATGTTATAACTACTTGTACTCAACGTTTTCAAGTCATTTGGCATAGAATTAAAAATCTTAAGAGCTATGATGTAGCCACTATTCTTGAATATTGTTTTATTCAGTTTAGGTATTTGTATGGGTTTTTTTCTTGTTATACTCTTGGAATTAGAATATTTACAACTAAACTCATTATAATGGTATAATAACGATTCAAGTGTAAAAGCTTGATCTATTCTTAGCGGGTAGTTACTAAAGATGCATTTATTTTTGCTTATTATTTTTAACAACTTATCTTGTAAATTTTGTAGAGGTAATAATGCAGTACTGCAAGCTCCTCTCCAAGCTATTATTCCATAGTTTATAACTCCATTAAAAAGTGCATAATATATCATGATCATAATTTCAGAGCTAATAAATTTTGCCAATTGATAAAACAAGAATATCAAACATTATTCAGTTTTATTAACTATGTAATTAATATGGTTAGACCATTTTATATTATAATCGAAAATTATTCCCAGATATCTATAAGACTGAACTCTAGTTAATTGCATTTCTTCTATTTGGATATCTACAGTAACTGGGACACTATCACAGTAACTACCAAAAGTAATAAAAACAGTCTTATCAATATTCAACGACAACTTATTAGCTATCAATTAGTTCGCTACTCTTTCTAAAAGTTTGTTCATGTTACTAATAGCCGTATCTCAATTTTCATCACTAGTAATTACTGCAGTATCATCTGCACATGATATAATCTCTTCTTTAGAAGTTTCCCCCAGTAAATCATTCACATACAATATAAAAAGTAACGGCCCAAGAATCATACCTGCGGTACACCAATTTCTATATTCTCATAGTTACTGTTATTGTTATTAATTTTTACCCTTTGCTGTCTACCAGAAAGGTAACTTGATAATAGTGAATGGACAATTCCTTTAAAACCATATCTATATAGCTTTTTCAATAATATGCCATGATCCACTGTATCAAAAGCCTTCTGAAGGTCCAAGAAAGTTACAATAGTCTTACTGTTTTTATCTAGATTATAATTAATAATACTGGTCAAACTTTTTAATGCATCTTTAGTTCCTAAATTTTTCATAAACCCATACTGTTGTTTGGATATAATACCATTTGTTGTTACAAAACTATATAATCTATTGTAGGTTATTTTTTCAAAAAATTTTTCTACGTTAGAGATCAGGAAGATTGGTCTGTAGTTTTCAACTTTACTTTTTTCTTTAGCCTTGTATATAGGTATTATTTCAGCTTTCTTAAAAGCATCAGGCCAGATCCCCTTTTCAATACAACTATTAAATAAAAGCATCAATAGCTCTACAATATATTCTATAATATTCTTTAATATACTTGTACTTGTATTCTTTAATATACTTTAATAACCCTGATAACCCTATTATCAACGCCCCCAGCTTTATTTTTCATGTTTTTTACTATTCTAGTAATTTCATTTACACTACTGTAGTTGAAAAAAAATAGTTTCATCCCTCATCTCTGGCAGCTTTAGTTTAAGATTTTTATTGTTGTTTATTCTATCCCTTAACCTCTTTCCCACCTTGCAATAATATTTACTCATGTAATCTACCATTTGGTCTTTGTTCTCTATTTTTGTATTATTATCATCGACTAGAAATTCAATATTATTCTTTTTCTTGACTTTTTTTCCTAATTTTTCATTTATATTTTCCCATAACTTTTTAGGATTCTTTTTGTTTCTTAGTAATTGTTCCCCATCGAATCTATACTTTGCGTTAGTAATAACTTTATCAAGAGTTTTAACATAACTTCTGTATTCATTCTTTAAATTTTCATTATTCGGATCAAGTTTCCATATTCTGTACATCTGTTCCTTGGTATTACATGAAATCATAATTGCTTCAGTTATCCATTTTTTACGTGGTACATTCTTTGAATTTCGTTTAGGTAATTTCTTATTAGTTTTTGATTTGTCAATACAATTCTGGATTTCATCAATAAGCAAGTCAGCCGTCAGATTAGGATCTTGCAGAATTACCTTGTTCTAATCAATCTCTTTTGCTGTCTTACGTAATTTTTTATAGTTAATGAAACTTGTAACATTAACTTCCTTATCATGCATAACATTCAATTCAAGACTAACTAGTAGTGGATAGTGATCAGTAAGATCATATATCCATTTGAAAGCTTTATGCTCCATTGTTGATTTAAAATAAAAATTGTCTATGCAAGAACCAGATTTGTTAACCAGCGATGGCCTAGTAATTCCCTTGAAACATGGTTTATAACCACGTTCCAGGTTGCAAGACAGAAATTCCTGTTTTAATGCCTCGAGAAATTGGATATCTATATTAAAATCTCCTATAATTAGGTGATTATTGCTTGTCGGAGTTGTAGCTCTATAGTATGTGTACAACTCATGTATAAGCGCGCGGATGCATATGTATGCGTGAGCTGGACGCTCTCTCGCAGACGACCACTAGTCGGCGGCGCTGCGACGCCACTCTCAGCTGAGCCTTCGAGTTGCACGGACGTTACGACGAGCAGTGAATAAAGTCTCCTTTTCTACAAATCATTTGTCTTGGCTCGCGCCTTTTCTTTTATCCTGTCATTGCTATTTATATGTGCCGCTAGGAATTCTTTATAGTTTATCAAAAATTCTACTTCTGATAGATCATGCGATCTGTATATCGCAGATATTTCTAGATCATATTATTTCTTATTTTTATCTTGGAATGCAGAATTTTTAGTCTACCATAAACTTTCACAATTGCTTTTTCCTCTATAGATTCTTTTATTTACATAACTACACCATCAGCTTTATTTAATTTAATATCATGATAATAAATACTGTACCCTTACAATCTATAGTATTCAAAAAATTCTATATTCCATGATTCTGCACATACAATTACACAGGCCGACAATTTTCAGACCCAGAGACCAGACATACTGTACCCGGAGGAATTTGATGCGCTGAATCCAAATCTGGCCTCAGAATTGCTCCATCACCCTACGTTTCCGAGGTATCCTAACCTAAAAGTGCAAAAAACACCGTTTTTTGCTATATTTGAGGTTACATAGCATCTTCAATAAATTTTTTTTTCAAAAACGGGGAAAAGCATCACAAACTCGCACTCTTGCCCTTTGAAATCCATTTTTGGGGCCCTCATTCCCGGCTAGCCCATTTTTTGTAAAAAAATTGGTTAGATTATATGATTTTTGTAAAAAGTGTGTTATAGCCTATATGAGCGAGGACCCCTTTGCATTTAACCTAAAAATGACTTTTCCGTATAACTGAGAATTGAATTCTATGTGTTCAAAGAAGCCTTTGTACACCTCTCAAAAGTTGCCAGCCCCCTAGGAAAGTCACTCCGTCTGTGCAGAATCCACATTTTGCCTATGATCACTACTTTGCTTTCCAAAAAT
>JAWWMK010018439.1:0-19283 GCA_035047105.1 Galeopsomyia nigrocyanea | reverse complement strand
AGAAAACACAAACTAGATATTATCAAGCTTATTAAGAAACAATAATGCTGGCGAAATTGAATGATTTTTATTTGACAGAAAAATTCATCGCTTATTGAAATACGAAAAATATTCTTATCTTCAAGGAAGCATTCCGCCAGAGCAGCTGGCAGCGTTCTTTTTTTCTTTTTTTTTGTAAACGATTGTGATATTATGATTGGTGAATCGAGTTATTAATTACTTCGCACGATATTTCTCACTCTAATCTCCGCATATTGCAATTAATGATAAAAAGCGTGAATGGAGTGGTAAAGATAAATGTGATCTTTGCATACAATTAATCAGTGAATTTATTTTACTCTATCAATTAACGCTTAGATTACATTATGGCGTTGCGGATATCACTTAACTTCTTATATTTTGAGATTTTTTTCTTTTTTTATAGCCCCATAGCATCACTCATAAACTACTGATGTATCAAACGTATAATGTTTTGCAGTGTACGACGCGTCAGCCAAAATTCCCCCGGGAGTGATCACCGGAAATTTCCAGCAGTTGGGAAACTACGATGAGTGTTTGAGAATCAAAACTGGTCAACGATTCTTAGCGCAAGCTTGCAGCGCTTCCGTGCAATTCGAAATATTGAAAGGAGCTCGAACTTCCGTCGAATTGGATATGAAGGATCTACTCGTTCAAATTGCAAAAGCTTCGGTAAAGAAAAAAAAAATTTTTCTTTTATTTTTCTACGTTAAAAGGAATAATTTCTTTTTTCAATCGCAATTTTTTTTTTCGACAGGACTTGAAGTATATGCCGAGCCACTCGGTCGACTACGAGTGGATGTGGTGCGTGCCATCGACCTGCAATCACTCCGAAATATCGGAAGCTCTCGAACTCGCTCTCGATCCTCTCAAGGTAGATGGAAGACTGGACTTTGTGGTGAATGTTAATGCAAATTCTTGCCACACGAGCAGCGCGAATACCAGTAGCTTCGACGTCACCGATTGGTGCTACACGTAAGATACTTTGACTTACATATATTTCTTAATTAATCGATCAATAGTTACAATCGCAATTGTTTTTCTTGCAGAGGGGTCCTGTTGGTATTTTTAGTTTTAATCGTAGCCAGTACAACTTATGATCTACATATGAAACGCGCCGCTAAGGAAAACGATTGCAAAGGTATATGCATGAACGAAGTCGCTAGATTTTCAAATGGTTTCGATTCACTTTCAAATTGACATTTCCATTTTGAAATGTGATCTCTATACATTGATTATACAAATGGTATGGAAGGAAAGTGTCGGATAGATTGTTTAAACATCAAAAATTTTCATATCAACGTTTCTAATTATACTTCAATAAACCGTTAAATTGACGTAAACATTTTCTTTTTTCAGCTTTCAAGCACACTTTGTTCACGTCGTTCTCGCTGTACACAAACGGAAAGCAAATTTTCAACACCGACAGGCATAAAAATGCAATTGGCTGTCTCGATGGATTGCGCTATCTCAGTATATGTTGGATCATTTGTGGTCACACGTTTTATTTGGAAGCCGTCGGTGTACAGCTCGATCGAAGTTACGTCCCGAAGGTATAATATACAAAAATTATTGTTGTTTCTGTTCTGAATTAAGAAGAAAAATCGACTTGAAAAAGAGAGAAAAACTGTCCACGTGAAGTTTAGGGAAAATTTTGCAGACGAATGCAATTTGACATAGTCGCAGTTAAACGTACGGTGTTACGGCAGCACGTCGTTTCACTTGTAAATATCAGTCGATCATAACGGGATCATTGTAGAACTTCAGTGTTTGACGCCTCGTAACGCTAATTTGTAAATTAAATTTATGATGTATCATTTGAATCGTCAATGATTGTTTTTTTAGGAAAAAGGAATTACTCGCTGGTTTTTCTTTTTTTTCACGATTTTTCCGCGGTGTCTTGGCGGGAGAGCCGCGATGTGACGAAGGAGAGAGAGAGAGAGGTTGTTTGTTTTTCGTGTGCATCGTATACATAAAATGGGGTCAATGACGGGTATGCGCACATGTTATATATATATATACACTAGTCATCACGTTTTCTGGAGATCGTCTCCACGAGAGCGCGCGTTTATTGCAACTACACAATGTCATATAATCTTCCGACTTGGCGAAGGTCGATCGATCTATATTATCTCGTTTGGAAGAGGAAAAAAAAAGAATTCTCGCAGAAGGTTGAGTTTGGTATAAACTGCAACCGCCCCGCACTTGAGTTATTCTCGTGTGAAAAGAATTTCGTATTTAAAGAATCAAGTATAAACGCTAATCGCAAACGCTATATTGAAAGTGAGCTATTCTCGTCGCGATGATCGTTATATTTATTTTTTTTCGAAATACATACATGCGTTCGAGATAATTTGTCTGGAAAAAAGCGAGTTATTATCGCGATGCAGACGAGATGTTTCTATGCAGCGATGGCGAATTTACCCGAGTGAGAAAAACACATTAATAGCGTCATTAGTATACATATCGTAATATCGTAAACAATTAACGACTCGTGTTGTGGTTTTCTGATGCATGGACGGTAAACATGATCGATGATTACTATAATATGTACTTTTGGTGATAAACAATGTTTGACGCGCGAACAATGCTGATGACAATTAGACCAAGCAATTTGGTTGAAAAGTTACGTGTAATAAAAGTACGAGCATCGACTTATATAAGTATAAATTTCGTATCTGAAAAATGCTGAATACGACGAATTTTTGAATCGATGATATTAGAATTGATAAGAAAAAAAAGAAGTTTCTGAGTCAGCGAAATTAAACGAGAGTTGCTAGACATCTATATCAGTTGCTGACATTAACATTTTTTTTTTATAATTAAGTTTTCTGCCACGATGTCTCGCAAAAATTACATGTACGCAATCGCGGCGTCTATTACACTTTTTGTCTCTTTTGAATTTCAAATAACCAATCGAACAGGTTTTACTTGACTTTAATACACGTAGATAAGAACACGATAAACTTATACATTTGTTTAATCTAAGATTTTAATGCTTCATTCATATTTCAAACCAATATTTTCTCAAAAGGAAAGAAAACAAAATACGATGAATCAATTTTGAATTCACTTGTAGCTGCATGAAAACTGGGCATCGCTACTCGTTTTGAATGGGAATATCGTCACCGATACATTTTTCTTGCTCAGCGGAATATTATTGGCGTACACGTCTCTAATCAAAAGCAGCAAGGAAGTTCGTCCGTCGGTCAATGTTCTAAATTTGTATCTGAATCGATGCTTTAGGTAAGGAAAACTCTTCTACCTACTACAAACTATTACAATGTTATCATTACACTTGTCAAAATTGATTTATTAAATTTATTTTAAAGTACAAATTTTATGAACCATTTAGCTACATTTGTGAAAAATTTACTTTTAATCGGTAATAATTATTGAAAAAATTTGTAGATTAACACCAGCTTATGCCATAGTCGTTGGTTTTTATGCCACGCTATTTGACAAACTAGGATCCGGACCAAGATGGAATGTCTGGATACATAATAGTAAATTGGACTGCAGAACCAATTGGTGGACGAATCTTTTGTACGTTAATAACTACGTTAACGTTGCTAACATGGTATATTTAATTGGCTTTTTTTTTAGATATATATGACGATTTTTCCAAAATTGTAAATTGAAAACCAATATTGTTTGCTTGTTGCAGTGCATGTCACAAAGTTGGTACTTATCGGTAGACATGCAATTACTTTGGCTATCGCCGATTTTCCTATATCCGATGATCAAGTACAATAGGAGCATAATATTTTGGACAGTAACTGGAATAGGCGCTTTGGCCTCTATTTGTATACCATTTTTCATTACTTACTTCCTACACCTGACAGGAACGATGCTCTATTACATAAAGTGAGTGAAAGTCTTAATTTATATTTTGTATTTATTTATTTATTTATTGGAAAACCAACGGCAACATGTCCTTCACATATAATTTAAAAAATTTTTAAATATTGATTTAAGCATAGGAATTTCTTTTTTTTATTATTCATATAGTTTCAAAGTTATTTAAATACATTTACGTACTAGCGTTTACTAAAATATATATTGCAGCCCAGAAGACGTCACAAACGTTTACTTACAAATTTACATAAAAGTTTATACAAGAGCTGGGCCGTACATTATTGGACTCGCGCTCGGTTACATTTTATTCAAGACAAAAGGCTACAAAATAAGAATCCCTTCCGTAAGTTTCACATTATTAAAAAAGTATTGTCATGCTTGTTCCTTATTATTTCTATCGTAACATTGTTATTTTTTTTTTTCTAGGCATACGTTCTGTGCGGCTGGTTGATTGCAATAACCGCTGGAATGTCAGCAGTTTTGGGGCCTCGCGGTATGTACTTTAGCGATCATCAGTACAACAAACTCGAAGCTAGTTTCTACGCCGGACTTCATCGACACGTTTTCACCTTCGCCGTCTCGTGGATCATATTCGCTTGCGTCAATGGTTACGCAGGTACTTATATATATATCAAACAAAGAAAATTAAGAAGCGATTAAAAATAAAAATAAATAATTTTTTTCTTCTTTTTTTTTTAGGACCATTGAATACACTTCTATCATGGCGCGCCTGGATACCCTTATCAAGACTGACCTACTGCGCCTACCTTAGCCACTACATAGTCCTCCTGTACAGGGCCGGTAGTGCGAGAACAGCGTCTTACACGTCGATCTACACGGCCTTGCACGCGTTCTTCGGCAATCTCTGTCTCACGATGTTCATAGCTCTGTGTCTGAGCTTGTGTTTCGAGATGCCGTGCATGATTCTCGTGCGATTGCTGCTGACACCGAGGAGGAAGAACGAGAGCGCGGGACTCGCGGCAAAACCGAGCGCCGAATTGATCTACGGCTCGACGGATTCGGGCGAGGGTATTTACAGATCTACCGATGACATTGCCGATTCGAAGTCGACCAGTGTCGACGATGTTTTCACGATCAGTAAAGATGATTATTGCGTTTATGATGTAGAGCCGAAGGATGTAAACGAGGAATTGAATGGCGAAAGGCATAGTCGGTTGTACGTTTGCGATAGATAATTTATTTTTTTTTTGTTTTTGTTTTTACTTTTAAAGTAACTATTCGAAAGTATTATATCAGGGTGAGAATGTCAATGTATATGGTTAATATAGAATAAGAACTATATTATCACTTGAATGAAATAGAAGTTTGATTTCTCGAATCAATTACAGTGTACCTATGCAGAGTTCAAAATGAACTTAGTCTTGAAGTAACAATAAATAAATAAAAATAAATAAATTATATGATTCAAGTATCCTTGAATTGTGCCAATTAACTATGCCAGTACGTTGGGCTTTCAATCGAAAATTGATTTGAACGCTTTTTTTTTTCGAAATAAAAGTAATGTAATTCTTTGATTGTATATATCGGTTGCAAATATTGTTAATTGTATTATTAGACAATAATATAGAGTCAGTTTTCATCACTTATATTTAAGATAACATTAATTTTATTGAGTATACTAAGTGGTTTCAACGATCAAGCTTTCGTTCGTTTAGAGTAGAGTATTTTCACTCGATAGTGTTCAGAAATCATTCCTTTGACAATAAAAACACGCAGAAGAAGAAATTTTTGCGAAAAGAATTGTGTTAGTGATTTTATTAAGTTTCTAGAGTATTAGAACTGGTTACCAGACATAGCTATATAAGTATATAATTTGTATTGCTCTTCCGATAATGTAATTGTGACTTTCACTTGGACGATTATAAATTCTTTTTATGTGTGGAGCGGTTCTGTTACATGTAGCGAGTAATTTTCAAAATAGAATTAAGTTACAGTACAAGCCAAGACAGATGTTTTAAAATTGTACATAATGCTTTATAAGTAATTAGAACTTAAAGAGAATAGATTATAAGATGAGATCATTTTTTAAGTCTCTCCTATATAATTTTCGGCCAGTTTAGCAAATAAGTTGAGCTTTAACGAATGTTACGTTAACTATCCATACTATCTTAATTTATTAAATGGTATACTATATAAAATAATATGCAAAGTGGCTTATGGTTCTGTAAAATAAATCTTTGATTGTAAATTAATTGTAAAAGCCAATGTTTAGCTATAGAAATAAATATTTCTGAACATCAAAAAAAAACTAGTTCTTTATTCAAACAAAACTTCTCTCACTTTCTCGAGAAAGTATCAGCTGCCGACGGGGCGAGAGAAAAGTGTATAGCGAGTAAGCGATCCGTTTGGAAAGAAAATATATAAAAAGCCGAGAAAAAAAAGGGGATGAGAGAGCATAACGAACTATCTGTTCCATCCTCAGAAGTAATCGATACTTAAAAGATCATCGACTGACATTTCCGAAAAAAAAAATATATATTCGGTGCCTCTGTTTATCGGAGAAGGATTGAGTAACAGGTTTTAGTATGTATATGGAAAAATCCCCCCAGGGATGACGATTATACTACTGTGGCGAGAAGGAGCGTGCGAAAAATTGCATAAACGATGTGGTCACGTGTTGCTGGGACCACTTGAGGGGAGTTTTTTTTTTCGTGGGAAGGCGAGAATAATTGAAGATTTGTTTATCCCTTCGCGATCGTTTATGATGACAGTTATGCTTTCATTAACTTTAAAGTTTCATTCATGCTCACCATTATTACTTCTTATAATTAATTATTGTTGATATTATAATGTTAACATATTTTACTGCCTATAGATAGATATAAATATAATTTCTACTGGAAAATAATTTACATCAAACAAATAACATTTCCATTGTTCCATTTCGATCATCCTACGCAATAAATCTCCCATATAAAGACATCAAAATCCACGGAATCTCCAACCAAAACCATCATCCTAATCAAATAGTCTCGGCAGCTGTAGCATCATCAACCCGTATAATATTTCAGCTACATTACGTAAACCCCCAAAAACCACGCGGGTGTCATCTCTCCCGAACTCAATCTGCTAAATGGGCGCGTATTCAGATTATATCGATGATTAACTCTTCGGGCGTGTGTGTATGTGTTTTTGTGGGGATATATAGTCAATTATTATTGAGCTGTCGCGCGCTCGCGAAGGGTGACGCTCTTTGCGACAATAAAAGCGCCGTAAAAATACCCGCGACTTTTCACCCCCAAACAACGCATCTCATTTATACGCGATTTATTGCCCATTTCTTCGTTTTGTATTTTATTTCTTTTGTTTTGATGGTTTCGGTGATGTACGGCTGTTTCGAGAAGATGTATTGCGTATCGGTACTTTAATTTTCATTATATAATTGATTGATTTTATGTGACTGTACGTTAGATGTTCTTTTTCAGAAAATTTTGTATAAATATGTTTCATAATATTAAAAATTAGTTGCATATAACTGAACAATATAATTTTTCTACGAATTTTCAATGCCATAGCATTTGAAAATATTTAATTATTTATTTCGTATAGGTACACATTATACAATAATAAATAATTAAAACTCAAATGAACATCCAAGCTATATAAACACAATTTAATTATCGCAACCAAAAAATTTAACGTCACCTACATAAGTATATAAATAGGCATCTATTATAGCTCGTTGCGCAATCGGGGCCCCGCGATTGACACACGACGACGCGGACGTCTACACCCCCTGTGGCGCGAGGGTTGGCGCGGCGCATTGTTGTTCATTTCCTGCACGCCTTGCGGTATACAACGCGCGTGGCTCGCTCGAGTTACTCTCGGACACATCTGCAAAACAGCCGCATCGCTCGCGAGAAAACTCCGAACGGCGTTTTTTTTTTTTTTTTACGACACTAAAACAATTTTTGTTCCAACCGTTCATTTGTAACCGTTTTCTTTTTCATTTTTCAAAAGTTACTTGGTAAGTCATTTTATATTAAGATTAAAAATTATTTTTCAAAATTTGTTAAACACTCACATTGTAATCATATTTTTGTTTCAAATAAATAGCCTGATGAGGTCAGATAAACTACTGACGAAACGTCGCAACAATAAACATCTGTATTTTCAATTTTGAAGATGCACCTATCAAACATCTGTGTCATTTAAAATTTTGAAAACACGTCCCAGCCCTCAGCGGATTGCTTAGGTGTTACTCAACATCTAATCCAACAACATTTAAAATTGGAGGGTGCTTCTAGCTACTTAGCCAGTTAATTCAACATTCAAATATAAAATGTTCGTTCGTATATTGGGTATCGCGAGTTATAATTACGAGTTTTCCTTTTCAATGCGTACACATAAAAAAAAAGAAGCAATAAATTCCGACCTCGAAAACACGAGCTTTGCTTATACATCCCCCAAAACTTTTTTTTTCTTCCTCCTAATACAATCATCATCGGACCTCACACAGAAAGTTTTTTTTTCTCTCTCTCTCTCTATCTTTTAAGTACACACCGAAAAATGCAATAACTTATCGTTTGGAAGGCTGCTCAATACGGAATTTTACAATCACATAAAGCGCGCACGTTGGTCGGGGGCCTGAAAATCGTCCGACATTTTACGAGCTTACTAGCGCCAGACTGGCCCAGACAGACTCGGATTTCAAAATACACGGTGTCGTCTTGCGTCTGGCTGCATCACTCAAACTAGATTCGTCGTGCGGCTCTCTCTCTCTTAGCTCTCTCGCTGTTTCTCTCGTTTTTCTTTTGGGGGGTATTATGCCACTGATTTCTTGTGTTTAGCGTGATGATATGAAAGTGCAATTTTTTTTGACGAGTGAAAACATTATTAAAATTTATGTTTATCAAAAGGAAGTAAATGTTTTTTTTATAATTTATTATTTTTAGTACAGAGAACTTTAATTTTTATACTCAATAGGTATTACAAAGTAAAATAGCAAAGTAGAATGTATCCACAAGCTTCTATCTGCAAAATAATGTGTCCGCACACAAACGCATCAAAATGTTAAAAAAACCAAAAGCTCAGAACTCCAAAATTCTATTCGAAATGCTACTTCCGTGACATCCATAAATCATCGAGAATTCGAAGAAAAAAAAAGTGCTCGGACACACACAAAGAATCTCGTGAAAGCGCGCGATCCGTCGGCTGCGCAGTGCTTGCGTCGCGTCAAGTGCTTGCACATGAGCTTCATACACAAAAAAAAAAAGAAAGTCGCCATATTATACCTCACATGCGTGAGAAACAAGAGAAAGAGAGAGAGAAAATATAAGTTAAGTCTGGGTCTCGTAAATTGTATAGTCGTGCACTACACTGGCGCCAATGATCGACTTGGGCTTTTCCTCTCTCTCTCCGCTCTCGTCCTCCAACGGAAAAGAGCAATAATTCTCGCGACAGGCTCAAAGAACGCACACTCAAAAGTGACGTGCCGCCGGTCGCATCTCTCGAAAACTACTATATACTTTCACATGTATGTGTATATATGACGCGTTCGATCATCGATGCGGTGATCTTATATATCTTGGGAATTTTTTTTTTTTATTTGGAGGGTTGGTTGAGAGGTTTAGAGTAGTTTGTTTGTGTGTGACTTTTTTTTTTGTAGTTTTTGTAAAAGTGCGCACTTTACTGTGACACTAAGGATTTTTTTTAATAAACTTTTGTTTTACAGATTTTACAATTTTCAACTGTGATCTTTGCGTACATACAATGAACAAAAACGCAAATATATTTTGGAATCGATACTTTCAATATTAATGCATTATTCATCTACATATTTCTTTTAAAATAAGGCTGTTAAATAACTGAATAAATATTGAAAATATTATTTTCAAAAATGTTATATACTTTAAAGCACACGGAACTGCAATTATATTACACAAAGCGATACAAACAGTACATTTCCAATGGCGACCTCCGCGCGCGCAAATAATCACACAAATAAACCCGTGTAACAACAAACTTCGACTGTCAAAAAAGCGTTAAATTTATGCGAAGAACACATTCAGAGTCGGAAATCGACGGCGAGTGCGAGCGCGCGGATGTTGATACATCGATATTTAATGATGTTACATAGCTTCGCATGTATATTCGAAAGAGAAAAAAAAAATACACGGTTTGTTATTCCAGCAGTAAAGTGTAGGCCAGGAAAATCCATAAAACGCCTCGTCTTCTCGCTAAACTCGCTATTATTATAGACTACTCTGGAACATCAGAAAATGCCATACGTTTCGAGTCATATACATGCGGGACTTTATGTATGAATGAAATTTCGTCGACGACGAAGCGTGCGAGGGAGGAAGATATATACATGATCGTAAAACACTCTTGGCTGCCAAGGCATGTGTATATTCGTGTAAGTTACTTTGTGTAAATGTTTGAACGCGCAGTAAATTATTTTGTTGGCTCGATTTGCCTCTTTGATCTAGAATTTCTCGAATAGAATTTGGCTTTCGAATAAAGACGTGCAAAATATGTTGTGATTCAAACATGTGTGATAAAAAAAAATTTTTTTCTTCTTTTTCCTTCGTCCTCTCGACAAAAAGCGCGAAAATCCACTATAAAGAAAGAAAAAAAAACTGAAAAAAAAGTGAATCTGAAGTAGAAAAATCGAGTGAGACTGGCACACGCCACGAATCTTACACTCATAAACACACGAGCACCTGCCATGTAAAATGCTTCCTTCCGCCCTCGTCGGAGGATGTTCGCTCTTGATTAATCGCGTATTATCTAGCAGTCGAGAGCGAGTTGTAGAGGAAAAAAAAAACATGAGTAGTGGGTGCATCCAAGATTATTTGTACTTTTAGTGGGCTCTGTTTCCTCAAACGATTAGCCGGATTGATATAGCACGACTGCATTTTCTTTAGATATTTTTTTTCGATTCCGAAGTTCATTTAGTACCTTGTGCTTCGACTATTATTAAACTATGAGTAATTGGAACGAATTAGTAAGAGTAAAATATTGCTGAAAAAACGAGAACTTTTAAATACACATTTTTCAGAGTGTGCATGCACTCAAAAATTTTCCTCTGTTATGGATACAATCTCGCATGCGATAATGAAACATCGGTCACTCTAATTACCAAAAAATTTTCCACGCCGATGAAACTCAATAAAAATGTATTCAAAAAGGTATAAATCAAGCAGAGATACAAATTAGCGAATTAAAGAACGCGACTTACTCGACGTACGGATTTTCCAGTAGAATAATTTGACGTGATCCGAACGTACACGCGGAGGTCGGTTAATACTTGGTAACGCAATAAACTATATTTAGGTGGGCAGTAAGGCGTATATACCGCTCCACTACGATTTGATATCTCGTAAAAGCCACATGGCCCCAAGCGCGTATATAGATGCTCTCTCTTCCTCTCTCATTCGTTTTGTTTCTTTTTTTTTCGTACACAGAATTTAGCCAAAAAAAAGAGGCTAGTACTCTTACAATGATTAGCAGTGTGTTTTATAGTGAAAATTATTTTGATTTACGATCTGTGATGCGGAGCTTGTAACTGTCGTTTCGAAATTTCGTAATTACACTGTATAAAGTATACTTTCAGGCATTAAGTTTGTCAGAGACTAACGATTATTTATGACAATTGACAGTTGTTTTTCTTTGCTATTAATTTTTTCGCATTTGTTGTGCTTGCAAGCTCAAAGTAAGAAAAAAATGATATTTATCCTTACTTATAATTATTCATACGTAAAGTTTCATCCAATTTTCTCCCACAAAATTTCAAAATATCTTTTCCCAAAACTTCGAATGTCAAGTGTATCTATCATATACACACAGTAGCCCACAGCCAGCGTATATATCCGCAAACGCCAGCGCGGTGGCGGCCCTAAAGTAGGCCATTTTTCTTCTCTCCCCGTATATAACGGCGTCGGCGGCGTAAACAGACAAGGGTCGAGGAGGTAATTTCGAATGGACTCTGTTGGTGGTGCGTCTGCGACTTGTCCGTCGTCGCAGCAACACTGCAGCTACCGGAATTTATTTGTTTAAACACAATGGAGTTGTCGATGATGGCGACGGACTTTTCTCTCGTTTGTTTATTTTATTATTTAACAAGCTGACTGCCAACTCTTAAAATAACAAATGCTCCAAAAAAAACAGATTCGTCTCATTAATTTTTTTTTTCCTCGAAAAAAAAAATCAATAAAAAAATACATACACAACAAAGATCATCGCACGAAGGTTGAATAAAGCAGACGTCCGTGCGAGAGATAAGGTAAAATTAAACCGATAAAAAAAAAAGGAAGCTCTCGCTTCCATAATAAAAAGAGAGTCTATACACATACATATATAGGAGAGAAAGAAACCAGACCAGTCTACCTCAGAAAAATAATTTCAAAAATATGAAAGTCGATAAAAGAGAGAGAGGAGACGTCGAGACTGAAGCAATTTGTCTGGCGTGAGAGAATTTGTCAAAGCACACAAGTAGTATATAGTCCTGATGTACCTTCGGCCGACTTTGAGGTTGGAGGTCCTTATCGAAGTGCATGAGTGCGGCAGTGCATCGGGTTTTGATGATATGCATATATATATATAATGCCGGTGGCGCTTAGGGCGGAGCCCGTTTACCAGACAGCCAAGTGTAAATATAAGTCATTTTTTTCTTTCGTCTTTCAGTTATGTATTACGTCGAGTGTTTCGTGTTTTCCTATATACTGAAAACGCGCAAACGGCGGTTTATAATAATTTTCATTTGCTTTGGATCCCAAGACGAGAGAGAAAGACTAAGTGCAAAACACAACCTTTGCAAAAATTTCTTTAAAGAAGCACAAATTTACATACCTTCCATCAATAAAACTTTGAATAGGTACACCCCCCAAAAAAAAAAAAAACTAATCTATCTCGCATTCATCAAAACCTTCGAGGCACGGCATCATCAGAGAAAGAAAAAAAAAAGAGACAAATTTCTGATGGGCGGAAATATCCGTGGGATTATCTATTTAAGCAATAACCTCGCGATAGCGGTGTGTCTGCGTCTATTATCTGAGTGCGAGAAAGAGAGAAAGTGCGGTTGTTAAAGGCAAACCGCACCGCTAAGCGTCGCCGCATCAGGGGGAAGCAAGTCATATATAGAGAATATTACCAGACGCTCGGCACACAGATCTATACGTCGAGTCTCATCTTTGCGCCCCGTCTGTAGACGCAATCCAGACGCTACCGCCGCGCGGTATATAATCACGCTAATAATCCACAAGTGAAATGTCAGGAGCCAAGTAGTAGAAGAAGAGGGCGGCTTAGTTCAAAAGTGGAAAAATACTGTCTTCTCGAGAGAGTGTATGAGGTTATGAGCTACCTTTTTTTTTCTTGAGGGGTAGTTTCGATGATGAATTTTTCGGGATAAGTTGATCTGAGCTGAAGAGTGCGTTTTATGAGTGGTTTTTTTTTCTTTGGTTAGAGCTTTCACTTTTTTTAATGCGTCTAGTTCCCAGGCTGGATAACGACTTTGTTTTGTGACTTGCGTGTAGATTCGAATACAGTAGTTATTTTATACAATCTACTACATGACTTTAGTTTTATTATCAACGAACGATAATCATTTTTGAAAAAAGCTCGGGATATCTCATGAAAACTAAAAAGAGTCACTTTCAAATAAAAAATATTAAAGACTGCTTTTATAAAACTAATTTAAAATTGGTGCCTTAAAAAAGCGCCCGATTGAGAGAAAAATTAAAAACTTTTCCATAACTATCAGGAAATAACATGTTTGTATAGTAAATAAAATTCTGAAGCTTCACCATTCACCGCGGAGGATGAACGGGAGTCAGCTCGATGTACTTTATACAATAATATCTTCAAATTTTATTACCACAGCTTCAAAAAAAAAATAATTTTTGTATGTGTCTCATGCAAGATATGCAACAGACCAACGCAATTGAGGAAAATTATCTAGTAAGAAAGCGTACATTCAGCTTTTACATATTATGAGCTTACATTTGGAAAAAAAAAATTAACCCAAATTTATTCACAATAACAAAAGTAACGCTATGTGATAGATTCACGATAAGATTTATCTTATAAACTGTTTAAATAATTGCCACGATGCTTAAATATTCTCTGTGTCAACTAATCCATCAAAATCCAATTATAACATTTTTTATATCACAGTTTTTTTTTACCGATTTTATAAACAAAAACTTTAGATAATAATTCTCCATCTCGTACTCATCCAGCATCATCAACCTCAATAACAAAATTAGCAAAGCTTCAAATATAATCGTCATAACTCTGCAGCTCCACAAGCATCCAATGGCAAAGCAATGCACTCCATATCGCTTTGTAAATCATCCACGGCCGAGTGAGTTCAAAGCTCATTTATTAATAAAAGGCCGTGGGTTAGCCCCCCTCCCTCAATTTACTAATTGAATCGTCGCTCTTTATATGATCGCTGCCAGAAAAAGAGCAAGAGAGAAAGCTTGTAAGCCACGCCCTGCTCGCGAGTGAGGGGCAGGGCCTATTCGCCACCACCCACGTCATTCGAGGCCCATACGCACGGATCCTTCGGCTATATTCCCCTCACTCGCACTGTGGCATCGAACGCGAACGCTTCGATCTCTGCTCTCTCTCATTTTTTCAGTGTGACGTTTTTCAGTGAACAGTGAACACTTGGATTTTTGTTTGTGCTTTCGAAGACTACAAGTGTCTTTTTTTTTTGAGGATTTTTTCTTCTTTTGTGTTAGTGTTACAAGAGAGAAAAGGGGATCATCATGATTGGCGGATACGAAGCTCAGGCCGATTATTATCCGCAGTGGCATCAGCCCTACAACTATGTAACACAGTTACCTTATGGTTAGTTGAAGTTTTCTTTGCTTTCTTTTTTAAGAATTAAGTTGTAGTTTTTTTTATAAATCGTCGAGAAATAAAAGAGGATTTTTGTAGCTGATTCAAAACAAGCTTACAAAGGAATTACAATTGTTCATCTCCCATATGTAACAGTTTACTGTTTACAGTCACAATTTGGTTTTTCTTCATTATTTATCAATTTAATTTTGAGTTTACTTTGCTAAGAATTCAATTTTTTTGTTCTTTTTTCTTCAATGCAAATCAGTAAATATCGAAAAAAGCCATCGTATCACTAACAAATAACAAAAAAAAACAATATTCCATTTTTTCAGGAATGTCCGACGTTGACAGTCAATCGGCGTACTGGGCAGCGGATTCCGGTATATCGGGGGGTAGTTCGGGAGCCGGTAGTCCGGCGGCATCGACGCCACCCCTCATCGAGGAAATCGGCATTCAAGAGCCAAACTACTCGCCTCAATACACCCAATCCACCTACGCCAACAGTCAGCTGCAAAACAATCACTACGGCGATTTCGTCTATCAGCAGCAATCGTCGCAACAATTGACTTCGTCCGGCAACGATCATCATCATCATCATCACAATCAATTCAACGATTGCCGTGAAAATCCGACCGACAAGCAGCAACCGATTTTACAACAGAATCCAACGTCGATGTTGCAGCAACATGTGAGACACGTGGGCGATAGTTTGGGTGTTTTCGTGAGACCGAAACGACGAAATACCGCAAACAAAAAGGAGAGAAGACGAACGCAAAGTATCAACAACGCGTTCGCCGATCTGAGGGATTGTATTCCCAATGTGCCGGCGGATACGAAGCTTTCAAAAATTAAAACGCTGAGGTTGGCTGCTAGTTACATTGGATACTTGATGGCGGTGCTTGACAGTGATGAAGGCGAGGAGCCGCAGACTTTTCGCGCGGAAATTCTGTCGAGCGGCAGGAGAAATAAGTCGCAGAGCAATTTGGTGAGAATACAACTTTTTTTTTAGAATAGTTTTTGAAGTTTAGAGTAGAGATATAAAACGAATCGTTGCTTATCGTAAATTTGGTAGATGAAATTTCTTTCTAATATTTTCGAACTACGTAATTAATGTAGTACTCATCCTATTTTAAAACGGTTTTATTTCTTTATGAAAAAAAAAATCAATTTATTAGCCATTGACATTATAATTCAGCGCGAAACCAGACGAAAAATTATGCAACAAACAAAATGAATAATAGAAAAAAAAATTTTTTTTATTGCATTACAGAGCGACGCAGCAATGCAAATGATGGGAATTCAAGAGGAAACGACGAAAAGCAAAGGTCGCACAGGCTGGCCGCAACACATGTGGGCTTTGGAATTGAAGCAAGAGCCATTGGCGGCGAGTCAACTGATGCAATGAGGCAATTGGCGATCGACGCGAGAAATAATATATAGTGCGACGGTGAAAAAAAAAAGTGCGCGTCGAAAGAGACACACAGACATAATATTTATCGAATCGCGTTTGGCGCGAGAAAAAAGTATAAACTCTTGTAAATGTATATAGTTCTTTTACGGATCTCATAAGTTCGAAACGAGCCGTTGTAAATAGTTTATCGCTTATATCGCTTTACGAATTAAGCCAAAGACGAACGAACCTAAGAGGATTTGTACTTAATTTTATTATTATTATTATTATTATTATTATTATTATTATTATTATTCGTTAGTTTTTCGTTTGCACATATTCCCATAATATGTATAAAGTTTTGTATAAAGTGTACCTATATAAACTATGGTGTTATATCAGCTAATATAACGATGAAACGAAATATAAAGTGGATCGAACGACTTTTACTACAAAAAATGTCTTTATCTCATTATTTCAATCCCAACTTTTCCCATTGTTATACACACGGGAGACTTCAAGTTACTTTCCTTTCAGTTTTAATTTAGAATTTTTATTTATTACATTATAGAAAATATGATTGTAGTTAACGCAACGTTATATATAATAAGAAACCTCTTGAGTTGAGATACTTGAAAACTCTCAGCGTGAAGTAGTTTGACTTTCTAAACTGACGAGTGGTCCAATAAAAAAAATAGTTTCTCATATTCAGCCGTCTCAAGACTCTAAAATTTCAAAAATGCTCGTGAATTTTTGATAAAATTTTTATTTTTTGAAAAAAAAAATAGCTTCAGCTAAAAAAGATATTCGGTAAAAAGTATATTCCCCGTAATATGCTGGATTTTATTTTATCTTTTCAGAAAAATAACAGTAAAAAAAAGTACGACTGAATTTATTTTTATAAAAATACACTGAATTCAAAAGAAAATTTTAATAACTTATAGATACGTAAACTCTATGGTTCTATTATTTTCGTGTATTATAAGCCTCGCGTCCTTATAGTGTAGAGGATCGTTTGAAGCCAGCTTCCTATTTGCATCCAGGTAAGGACGCATCCACCACGGCATAGGTATACCATCAGCCTCATGCACAAGTTCGTCATAGTATTTCCAGAATTGATCGAAATTCCAAACTGGACCCTTGTTCGTGGGCTCCTTGGCTAATTGCATTTGAGCCTCAAGCATCATTTGCTCGCGACTCGGTAAGCTCAACTTGCCGCGTAATACCTTTTGAATGTAATTGGCTTGCAACAACGAACATTGATTGGTTTTTAAATAAATGCCTTTACATGAACAAACAAGACAAATGATTGCCTGCCAAGTTAGATCTATATATTATACCTGTGCGTCGGCTAATTGAAAACTTATGGCCGCCACGGGTAGGCTCATGAAAACCATTGTTGGACGTTCAATATTGAACATTGCTTTGTAAATCGTATGAATACGCTTGCCACCTTCGACGACGACGCCACTATCTTCGTTAAGAAAAGGATAGTCGTACACATAACCAGTAGCAAATATCATCGTATCCGCTGATATTTTCGTGCCTTTGCTGAGGACGAGTTTGTCATCCTCTGCTCCAACCACGCCTGGTACTTGTTCCAAATTGGTCGGAAAGACACCGGGAAGTCTGCAAGTAATATTGAGTTAGTTTTCGCCTGCAAGCTTCTTATCTACAAATTTATTCATAAATACTCACTTGTCGTGCCTATGACTGAGATAAACCTTTCGAGCTTGCGAGCTGACGTCGATGCCGATATCGGTACCCGAGATCGAAGCGCCCAACACAACCACTGTCTGATTGGCAAACGTCTCTGGTTTGCGATACACGTGACTGTGCAATACTCGCCCGGTAAAACTCTCGATCCCCCAAATTTTCGGTATATGTACCCTTTGAAGTTATGCTTACATCAAACGGGGTGCATGAATTTATAAATATAGTGATATACATGTACTTACAATTAGAGTTCGTGCTCACCCGTTACATACTGCCACAGCGTCACATGTCATTTCGCTTATCTTTTTTTTATTTAAATTTCGCGTGACAATGAGCCATCTCAGGTGAGACAATGGTTCTACTTTTTCTACGTTGGTGTTGAACTGTATGTATTGGCGAAGATTAAAATGGTCGGTATAATTTCTGAGGTATTTTAAAACAACTTCGTGTTTCAAAAAACGACCATTACTCGACTCATCTCCTAACTGTGGATAGTCCGGGAAAACTATAACGTTTTTTACGCCATTTGTTCTGCATGATAAAATAATAATAAAATTTATAGTAAGTGCAACTAAAAAATTAGCAAGTGAAATAAAGAACGAAAACTATTTCATAGTTCAATTAAATCACGTGTTACCGTAAATTTTTATAGACGCTACTGTGCACAGGCAAGCCATGCTCGTCGACAGTCGTGCTGTCCATGTAGATCCACAATCCACCGACATCCGAATTCTTTTAAAAAACGACAGTTTCAAACTCTTCTGGATACTCGCTAATATATTTCGCCGTGACAATTCCAGAAAGGCCTGCCCCGACAATGCACACGCGCTTTTTTGTCCTATCACCATTTTCAGTCATACTTATCAGTAGGAGTATGAGAGATTTTTTCCACCTAAAATCGATTATTCATATCACTTTTTACATGTGTTCATTTCGCTTGACGATTACACAAGTATAAGAACCCGTTCGGTAATTAATTATACTAACTATTAATTTCATTTATTTGAAAAAAAATATAGCTTGGTTCTTACATATTTGTTCCAATATTATAAAACGTTATATTCAAACACTTTACGAGGAAAAAAATTCACTAGAATAAGTTAAACAATATGAACATTAATAACTGTCCACTATTTGCTAAAACTGATAAAACGTATAATTTGTTTTGTTGTTATTGTTATCATTACTTGTCTTATCTTAAAAATAATAACCCCGGAGTCGTATACGCACGGTAAAAGTATGATTTCATGATCGAAATGAGGAAGATGTATTATTACATCGATGAATATTATCCGGAACTCCCATCACTCGAAGTCTTACTATTTTCTAGGCTTCTGCAAAAGCTCGAAAAGCTCGAGCTTTAGCTCGGCCGAGTCGAGCCGAGCCCGAGCTAGCTCGAGCTTTTCGAGCCTCGAGTTTTCCAGCTCGAGCTCAGCTCGAAGCTCCGGGGCTCGAGCTCTGAGCCAGCTCGACCCTTCAAGCTCTCGAA
>JAWWMK010018428.1:0-19288 GCA_035047105.1 Galeopsomyia nigrocyanea | reverse complement strand
AGAAATTTTTTTACAGCTGCTAGCAGAATCTTCATGAATTCTTTTATCAAACTCTCGCGGGATGATCAAAGGAGCGGTTGAAAAAACATCGTCAGCCACGCTATAGTGGTGATATTTTATAAATATTGTACCTTGGAGAATTTATGCATAGACAGAATCTGATCTGACAGTGACATGAAAAGAATGGAAACGTATTGATTTTCCTTGATCAAGATTCAACTACCGGATCAGAATTTAAGCTAGGCACAAAATATCACTTTTCATTGGGTAGAAATATATGGAATGAGTGAACTTATAGTGAGTCAACGGTCGAAAAACTAAGACTATTAAATTTTTTTACAATACCTCGAGTTCAGCGGACAAACTGTATTCACATTTTCATGGCTTGATAAAAATAAAATATCACAGAGAGTGTACTGTAATAATTTAAGTAAAATATTAGTATAAAGATTCTTTTTTATGTTGATTGCACGTGTGATAAAAAATACGACCAAAAAATTTTGCTCAATTGTAAAAAAGCTAATAAAGAATTCGTATAAAAAAGTTTCCCAAAAATCAAAACTGTAAATTATTTAAAAATTATTTTTCACAAATAATTAAGTATTATGATTATTATCGCGATTATAATAGCTTATAACATCATAAAATTACGCAAGAACGTTACTCAAAATGCTAATATCTCCATTCAAACTAGATAGCATCTAAAAAATATTAGTTCTTTAGCACCTCATTAAAATATCATTTAGGAGTGTCCGTTCAACCTCATCGGCACAAACGAATTCCGCGGTGAACCACAACAAAAAGGCAGGGCAGAGCGAAGCCCCCGAGAGAAAAGTCCCAAATACGGTCATCAATTATATACGAGCGCTTGGCGGCAAGTCGCAGCTAAATGAAGAGAAATGGGTCAGATTAAAAAAAAAGCTGCCCGCGGGAAACGCTTGCTCATTGGCGTTATTTATCGTGGGCAGCATATCTTTGTGGCCTCCCTTGTTTCTACTCCAGAGGGGCAATTATTTGTGTGCGTGCCGTTGAAACTGCGTTACGGCTTCATCTCGAAAAGGTGCCAGAGCAGCACTCAATTCCTTAATCCCCGAACAGTGCAGATTATATTTTTCATACTCTTTCCTCTTTCTTCTTTTATAACCGAGAGGCCATTGTACGCATTACAATCTTTTTGCTCGACTGAAAGCATCGCATATACATCCCTTTTTTCTCGAGGGAAAGTTTCGCGATGATCATCGTTCACGTAGATCTTGATTATAACGGCGGCGCGTGTGTCTCTCGTTTGAAATACCGTTCTTTTTTTGTTGTTGCGTTTTTTTTATGTTTGCGCCGCAAAGTGACAAGCGAAACTCGCGCGCGGTATAATTTGTAGTTTACCGCAATATTTTCCCGGTTACGTTTTCAGCGCGCGAAAACGAAGCAGCTGCGCGCGCGCACACCTCAAAGTCCAATTAGCTCGACCGCAGTATCGTTTTCTATTTCTCGATTATCATAACCTGAATTGCATATACAATATTATCGTTTTCTCTATAGGCTTTAGACTATCGTTCTCGGTGGTTTAGGAGTACAATAAAACAATTCCAAATATCGATTTTTTTATTTACGATTGCAAGTAGTGTATTTCATTTATTTCTAGTTTTGAAAATCAAACTTTCTTGTTGGTTTCTGTTTTATTTCTTAAACTATTTTGTTATTCAAGGATTACAGAAATAAAAAAAAATGTTACGACGAAAAAGGATAACTTTCCATGATTTATCCTTTACAGAGCCTTACATCAAACATAAACACGTGTTCTCGAATCCGAATCAATTCAATCGGCAAGGGAAAGTACATGTACATAACAAAGTGCGTCACGTATGTTAAGTATATACATGGGATTTCGCAAGATCGTCTCCTCTGCGGCTTGCAAGCGTATCATCTCTTTTATTCCCTTTTCGGCAAGGAGTAAAAGTAGTGCGAGCGCGTGGAAAAGACGTCTGTCGGCACGATCGTAAAATTAATAAGCGCGATGATGGCTAACGAGGTATGTAAACGCCACGAAGAAAACGATTGCGTGCGAAGTACCGACGCCCCGACGCCCGAGATGCTTTTAATCATGCGGCGCATTGATTGAAATTCGCGAGATTTACTGTTTCTTGCCTTTTCGGAGTTTATGATGTTGCGAATGAAGTAATTTGTACGGAGTGTAGGCTAAGTGTATTATGAGAACGGATGCTACAAAAATATCCTTTAATTGTATTAACAAGCCTTTAAGTAACAAAGAATTACTTTGGATCACGTATAGTATAGAATTCAAATATCAATTCAACGCTGATTTTTTCAAAACACAGTGTAAACTGTACGCGAGTGTACTAGCTCATTGTGTATCTATATGGGTTGTTGTGTAGGTTTGCGATACATGGTTCGTAGGGAAATATCAAGCGATGCTTTGAAAATTTTCAGGTTGAATCTTCACCTGTATACACTACACGTGTGTGCGCCCGCATGTGTGCGTCATACCTACGCTAACATTATACACTTACGAGACTGAGCGAGCGTCAATAGTTTGTTTTGTCCAGTACGTGTCCGAAGCCAGTCGAGTATTCACGCGTTTGCAAGTCGATAATAAATATACACATTGATCATTAGCTGTTACTCTTCTATTCACACTTGTAAGTACAAATGTGAATTAAATTTACCGATTTATAAACCTATCTACGCAACGATCGAGTCACTTTAAAATTGCATAGAGAAATTTTATGGGAAATAATCTTTGCTTTCAATTCTATATGTCAATTTCAACGCGTACGTAGTGCGTGCTCAAAGTCAAGCAAGCGTTCACAGCATTTACACGTGGATGATACGCTGTAAATATACGCACATTGTTAATCAGCTGTTCCACTTATTTTTTATACTTGTGAGTACAAACGTGAAATTAATTTGTCGATTTGTAAACATACACACAACAATCGTGCCTAATAAGGAATAATCTTTGCTTTCAGTTCTGTCAGTTTATGTGCTTACGCGTGTGTTTGTGAAAATAATGATACCAAACGTGGGAGAAGTCGAACAAATTTGTCCGTTAGTATGGAAATGGACAGTAAAAAATTGTAATCAATATGCTGAAGCTTCTAGACTGGAAGTCTTGTCACCAAAGTTTGCTATCGAACAATCGAATCAGACTACCAACTGGCGCTTGGGGTGTATTGCGAACATGAGGTTGCCAAGAAAGTCATGGCTCGTTCATGTCGAAAATTTTGAACAAACTGACGTAATTGCCGGCATTAAATGGTCTGTAAGCAGCATTAGAAACCCTAGCACCTTCAGGTCTACTCGGATGTTAATATTTTCCAAGTCGAGCTCAAAAAACTATGTAATGAGTATCAAGGGTTGCGACTATCAGAATTTCGATCAGGATAATCTAGTTCTGCACTGCTGCATCATAGTGGATTCAGGCCCCATTCTCCGTGCACCTGACGAGGTCGATTGTTCAGCAGTGTTGGACGACTTTGAAAAGCTGTTAGATAATAATAAGCACAGTGACGTCATGTTGATTCTCCCACGTAACAAGAAGATTAACGCACATAAAGCCATTTTGTCCAGTCGTTCGCCGGTATTCGAAGCCATGTTCGAGCACGATATGAAAGAGAAACAGCTGAACACTGTGAAAATCACCGACGTCAAGTACAAGATTATGAAAGAGCTGCTTCGTTTTATCTATGCAGGCAGAGTTGAGGATATTGACAGTATATCCAGAGAATTGTTGGTCGCTGCGGACAAGTATTGCATCGATAAACTGAAAGTTTTGTGTGAAAATAGTATATTCAAGCAGGTGAACATTGATAACGCGACGGAAATGCTGCAATTGGCAATAACGTATAATACTGCAGTCTTGAGGTCAAAAGTCTACGAATATACTGTTGAACATATTAAAGATATTTGTAAGAAGCCGGAATTCAAGCAGCTGGATCCAGTGATCAAAGATGAACTCATCGCGATTCTCGCTGATAAAATCTGATATGTAACTGATTTTACGTTTCACATTGTTTTGTTTATTCAGTTTTAGTTCAATGTATATCATCGATGAGTATTTCAATCATGTAACTGAAATACTCATATTCTTATTGTTATTATTGCAGTGCTTGGAGTAATTGTTTTGTACGATTAGTCAATTGTTTTATTGTAAAATTGATTCAATTGTAATTTCATGACCATTGTCGTTTTATTGAATTTTGTTGAGTTGTGTATTTTTACAATGTTGAGCCAGCACGCAGAATAAATGCATCAGCGATTTTAACCTTTATTCCAAACCCTACATAATTTCAAATACTTAAAAAATCAACTTATGTTTTTTTTTAAATTGTTTCTCATTAATATATTGATTATTTCGAGCAGTTTATGTGAGATTTATTTTATAAATTTGAAATTATCTATTATACTCTTAAAAATATTCCAACATTATCGAAATTTCGATCTTTTTGCAAATTGACTAAATAACAATTACTTGTTTTTTTATTTTGAAAAGTACTTTCTCCTTGTTTGCTTACAGATTTATAACGAGTTTCATTTTTTTTTTTCAATTTTCTTCTAGCAACTTTTGATTTTGGATTTTCTCTCTTTAGATACTTTTTTTTAATTTTCTAATACTTATAGATGGTACTGCATCTTCTTTATCCAAGCGTACGTGCAATATTATACCATACGTACACTTCCAACTCAAACGGTGATTCTTTTATAATTCATTAAAGTCATGACGCATAAAGATTTTAGTGTAAAGACGTTTCACCGGAAATCTGTGATTGCAACATCCGCACTGGTTATAATGTGACTCGTAAAAATCAACTGTGAGTTTTAAAATCCTTTCCTTGTAAATAGCTAGTAAGGCATTAAAACCACTGAATTTATGATACTCGTACTTTTACTTTAGTGTTCGTTAAGTTGGAACGAACATACTTGCAGAAGTAATGTGAAGCAGAAGAATACCTCGTTATTATGATCAATTTACGGATCATATTTTTTGATTTCACAATAGTGGACCGAATTGTTATCTGGGGCAGATCGAGGAACAAATATATCAATAAATTGCAATGACCACTTTACATGTAAAAGCTGTCGGAGTATTCTTACGTTCGTAAATTCGTGATTTTCAAATATTTTTATGCATACATACTTATAAACCATTATTTGACGTATGTTTTGTAAAATTTATGAACAGCAGCCGAAAGGCGCAAAGTCATAATTCTTAAAAAAAGTTAATAGAAAAAAATTTTATGAATAAAGATTGTGTGAATGGAGACTCCCTGCAGAGAAGGTGACTAGGTTACGAAAAATTTATTAAGACTCAGCTTTCCAATTTCTGCCTACGTTATTTGAACGATGTGGTTGATTCACGAGTGATTTGATGAATTTCCCGCTTTATGAAACTTTTAATAAATTTAATGCCATCATATTAGAATATTTTCCATCATATATTTTTTTTCAATTATGAAATTACGGTACTGTGATCTTTTTTTTTTTTTTTGTTTTACACAAAAATGAATGAATATTTGAAATGGAGGTACTAAAAAATACAATTCATATTTTAAATAAAACATTATTACTAGGGATTTTAAGATTTTTAATTACTATCAAAATAATAAATCGTAAAAAGTAGGTTTATTAAATTCGCTATACGACATTCATGAAATATTTTTAAATTCAATATTCAATCGAGTAAATGATACATGAAACTAATTGGAAATGAATATGTCACTTATGTCACTATGAATAATCGATCGAAGAAAACCACAATCTCATGAAATTCCTCGACATAATAGCTTCGATAAATAAAACACGCCTCTGGAACGATTCCATTCACAAAAGGTGGCTCTAAACACTCGAAACACACACACGCACACAGACAAAGTCGGTTTCACAGGTGGCTCAAGCCCATTCACAACTACGGGATTTTCTTTTTAAATTCATTCTCGTGCTGCGGCGGCGCTTCTACCTTTATTTTTTTTTCTCTCTTTCCTCAAAAACCAGATGTGTCCGAGTTTTTCTCACCCGTGAGCAGCCTTCAAGCTTCTTTCGTCGCGCCCACTCGTTCGGCTACACACCGTCATTACCTTGTCTCGTTAAAACGGTTCGGGGGCCCTGCGTGCAATTTGTTGGTGCAAGGCCCAGGTAGAAGCGACGCGGACGCCGTCAGCACGACGGATTCCGAGAATCTGAGAATTCGACTCCTTTTTCCGTCTTCCTCTGTTTGGTGAGAATTGTCTCTTCCTTGTGTCTTCGGTGCATGGTTTCTTTCTTTTTCTTTTCTTATCCGAGATTTGATGGGAATCGGCGATTCACTGGTCGTTGTCTATATATCCGTTCTTATCGATGTACAGTATACGGTCTCGTTTGATTATCGTTTAAGATAGCATACAATTTGGGAGGCCCTTGAAACATCTCGCGCGCATTTTTCAGATATTTAGAATTTTTATTATCGAGGAATTTTTTGAAAAAATCAAGCAGTTCAAAATAACTTTGAAAAGTGAACGTTTGGTATATTCGAAGAGACAACTGCAGCTTATATTAAACGAAGAATGTTTATCTTGCTTGAAAATACATTCACTTAAAGTATTGTCGGAGAAAATGGAAGGAACAGCATATTTACGTTGTCAGGTATATGATTCGTTTGCAGCGCGCACTTTACCTTTATCACGCAGATATTTGCATATATGATTCGAACAAAGAAGATTCAATATAACGAAAGACCGTACACACGAAACCCGTTGGCACGAAAAAAAAAAATTTCTCACAAACTGTCATATAGTCCGAAGTTAAATTGCGTCGTAAAGCTTACAGCATTTTCCAATATCTCGTGCCCACGTGCTTCTCTTTTTCATCTGTTGCCGTCAATTATTTTTAGGCCCTCTCTCTCTCTCTATCTTCATCGCCACGGCGCGCGTTCGGTTTATCGCGTGCGAGGTGCTATTTTTCTTTTCACCGTGGAGAGAAGCTCCTTTTTTTTTCTTCTTCTTCGTATAACGTGTCAGAGTTTCGCTTTGTCGGGCTTCGTCGGACAAGACGCGCGACTACACCGAGAGACACATAAATCGGAAGGGAGAAGAGCCTACAATACGCCGGATTGGCCTAACGAAAGGAAACCGGAGAAATTTACGATTTTTTCTCTCTCTCTCTCTCTTTCTTTTTCTCGGCGTCTCTTCTTCTTTTTCCTTTCTTCCATCTCGCGCGCCGCGGGAGAAAGATCTCTCGAGGTGAACCGAGACTCTCTCGATCTTTTTTTTTCTCCTGTTCTCTTATTCTTTTTTTCAACAAGTGTTTGTCAATAATGTACGGGAGAGGTTCAAAATACTTGCGGCAATTTAGTATAAGTGCGGTCGCTTGACAATCCATTAATAGATGGAGAAGAAGGCACTTGTGACAAGTATTAATAATTCGATGAGACTCCAAAACACTTTTGATAATTGCAACAAATAAGCAATGAAAAATTCACCCCCATTCGATATCATAAAACTTTCTTTATTCTTATCCTCAGACTAACGAATTCTCTACAAACAATTAGACGAAAAAACCACAGCGCACGCAAAGGAGAAAGGTTTACAATGAAAATAACCAAAAGCGTCCGCTTTAAAAATTGAAGCGCCGAAAAAAACAATTCAAGAGAAGCAATCAAATTAACATTCGCCTTGAAATAACAAGCAGATGCGTAGCATGTCTTCGAATACCCCACTCAAAAAAGAAAATTTTTTTTCCCGTTGCCTCTCTCGTTCTCTCGACAGTACTTATTTTCCTTCCTAATAAACGCTTTGCATCCGAAGAACAGGAGGAAAAAAAAAAGGTCGTAGACCGCTGCGGCGGCAAAACCAAACCATCAAATCTACATACGTATGCTTTCTCTTCTGTTCTTTTGCGCCGTCACCGTGCGCGCGTTCCCTCTGACTCAATCTCGACTTTTTTTTTTCCTTCCGTGCCCCTACCCTCTTGAAGGGCTTAAGTGAAAAAGGCGCGCATACGCTTATAAGCGCGAAAGGGCTTATTTCTCGAATGATGCTGCAGCGTACCTACGAGCAGTTATAGTATAGAGGGAGAGAAATCCAAAGCGCGAAGTGGCCCACGGTGCGCGCAGGTAACCAGAGAGTTATAGTATGCGGTATAGGTGAAGCGTGCGCGCTTATGAGTGGCGCGGATTTTTTAGACAAGTGGAGCTTTATATTTTTAGAGGTTTTGTATACGCGAGCGAGATAAAGAAAAAAAGCCGGCGCCGCTGCCTGCGTGTATTTGTCGCTCGAGCAGGACCATTATAAGGAGGGAGACTTCTAAATGCGTACTAAAGACCTTCGACTTGCGTATTGTGTTGCAGTACTAACACTTTGTCGCTCTCTCTCTCTCTCTTTCTATACTCGACGCGCTTATTTTGCCTCCTCGACGAGAACATTTCTTCTTTTTTTCTATTCTTAGTTTCACGGAATCGTTTATTCGGGGAATTCTTTTGTTGCTCGATCGTTCGTTAGCGATTTCAAAGGGAAATTTCATTTTTGGTTTGCATAACAATATAAATCTAAACGCTAGATTTTTATTTTGTGGTTGTTCTAAACCTGTTCGTTTACTTTGCACCTGAAGCTTTCAAGAATAATAAAACCAAGATTGTTCCAAAATCACGATAAGAATCCACCTAAAAAACACAACGCTTTCCCTCCAACCCGAGAAAAAAAAAAGAAAAAACTGCGTGAATTTCCGGAAAAGTCAGCGAGCGAGGCAACAGTTGGTCAAGCGGTAGCCGTTGCATAAGATTTACGATGACAAACAATCTCGAGCCATAACTCAGCAGCTCGCGCGGCGCAGGGTGAAAAGGAAAAAAAAGAAGAAGAAGCCTTACCTGCTTGAGATCGAGGGTGATGGTGACGTATTCGTACTGGTCGCCGCGGGCGAGGGTCGGACTCTGCCACCACTTGCTAGGATTGGAGTCGAGCGCTTGATTGATGTTGTGTCGCTTGTTCGGGTCGGGGCTGCGCGAATCGCAAACCGCGCAGCGCAACGACTCCGCGGGTTTGCAAAACGTCTCCGGGCCGTCTTCGCCGCACGTCGCGTTCACGTGGATCTCGGCTTTCGCCGCCACGTTGAACACCGGCGGGAAGAGGCCGCCGTTCTTCAGGCTCTTGCTCATCCCATATTGACCTGTGAACACACGGGATAGATACAATTATTCTTAAGTTTTGAATGATATTTCGGTCGGCGTATATTTTCAGTTCAGCAACGGGCGAATAATGAAATGGTCATCAAAATATTATTAGAATAACGCCGTGGCGGCGCGTGAAGTGCGCGACTCGAGATTTATCTGCGGAATATAAACCGGAATATAATTGCAGCAGCTTGCAGATTAGTATAGATATGCATTCATCTCTCGGGGAGGGAGCCGCGCGCGATGTATATAGCATCGACTCCATTCATTCTAATCTTTCTCGCTCCTCGTAAGTCATCCGGTTGGACGCGATTTATTGCGGCTTTTTCGAGACTGTCGACACGAGTCGGTGCAATCGTACGTCAGACTGTGTGTAGCGAAACAGGTTGCAACAAAGAGCTCTATAAGCCGATCACTGCATAAATACTTATACGATTGAAGTTTGTGTTCGCTCTATTTGAAATATCGTGTGTGTTCGACTGCTTCTTAATATTGTCTTTTCATTTTTCCAGTTTTACGTCATCACAACGACTCCATTTATACTGTTTTATAATTTATTCAAATTGCTTGATTATCAAGTCCACAACTTCAAATATTTAGATTCGGAGAAATGCATAATTTATAGATATTTACAGAAATATTCAAATGCCTGTATAAAACTTTCGATGCAGGGTGATTTAGTATCGGAAGACAATTAATCTTAAATGGAAAATGAATAGACTGTTACAGCTTTTTTCATTGATGAAATACTGTGCAGAGAAATTTAGCTTCTTTTCAGAAAAAAAAAGACTCATTTATCAAGCATTTCGAAAAATCATTTTTATACATCAGGAATGGAAAGTTCATATTGAAAATAAGCATATAACTGCTTTGTAATAAAAAAGGAAATTAGAATAGAAAAATATAAATAAATTACTATACACTTTCCCAAAAGAAAAAAATTAAATTTGATAAACTATTATAACATTCCACTACAATAAAATAACAGATGCCGCCGCGAACTTGGCAGTGCAGTCGTGCACGCCGTATGTCGATCGATTAGTCAATTGACAGTTATTACCTGTATCGAATGTATGCACCCAAGGTGTTCAAGAACGTGGGAGAAAAACGTTTGACGATTCCAAAGGTGTGTTTACCTCCTTAGTTATAGTGAGACAAGTTTAATTAGATATTCGTTAATAGAACCAATGCATAAACTCGAACTAAGAATTTTGTAATTTAATCGCAGCTCCAATCCAGACAAATACAGGATAATTATGTTCCATTGTTTCTCAATGGCATCTATTCAATCGCGAATGAGATTACGAGCAATGCAATGTCATAAACTCGAATTGCTCGTAATTTAAAACGCTTTGTGATTCAAATCCGTGAAAATTATTCATTGTCTTATCGCTACTTACGCGAAATACATCACAGAAACCTGCACAAAACAAACATTCATATCAATCGGAAAATGGGGGGAAAGAAACTTGAAAAGCCGCACCCATCGATAACGGCACCGACAACTTCAAAGCCGCGATCGCTGAAGTTCACGCAGCTTGAACTTGCGCGGTTCCGCGAAAGCGCGGATAATTTAACGTGCCGTGCAAAGGTGCGCGCGCGTGTGCTCTCTCTAGTGTTGTGTCTGTGACGTGGTTGGTGTGACTGATGTGACTGCAGAAATAACGCTCACGTGTGTCCACGTGTGCACGCGCGAGACGAGCGGCTTGTCTCGCCTCGTTCTCGCCTCTCGGCGTTATTAGTGCTTTTGCCTTATTTTCCTCTGTATATAGGTGGGTACGTGGGTTTCATCGTCTTCGCAAGAGCGATGGGGAGAGAGAGAGAGAGAGCTTCGGTTACCTTCATTATCTCGCTGAGTGATGGATGTTGTTTGTGACCCATTGAGGAAAATTCTCTCATTAAATTGTTTCAACGTATATTATTTACCAAACTTCGTAAGGGATGCGGTGCTTGATCTTTGTTCAGTGCACAAACTCTTCAAAAAAATTGCTTCATTGTAAGAGCTCATTACGTTTCGCAAAATGAAAACCTACTATATATTTCTTTGCACGCAGAAAAAGTGCAGCAGCCTAATTAGCTCGCACGAGAAAAAGGCATGCAAATCAATATTTGCACTACGTCGGCGGCGGCAGCGGCAAGCGCCGTTACACCTTTAAACCTCGCGTGCGACGTGCATTGTTCCGCGGGTAAGTAAGAAACTCTATACAAAGCGAAAAAACACGCGCTTCGCATTTATTTTGCGCAAGTAAGAAAAGAGAGAGAGAGAAAGGGAAGACCGCACGCAGACGCCGCCGCCGCCGCGAGAGAGAGACCGGATTAAAATACCCCGTGAGCGTTTGTCCTTCTAAGGAAGCGATGTCGCATTTGTTTCCACCCACTCTCCTTCCCTCCCCCTCTCTCTTACTGACGTTGCAACCCGCTACTCGGCTTGTTAGCCCAGCGCGTATAATACTGCACCGCGCGTAAAAAGTAAGATGCATGGCGCGCGGCCTTTTAACTCTCAGAAACACACACACACACACACACACACACACACACATACACACACACACAGAACCGCGACGTTACAAATACGCCAGCCCTGCCAATTTGTCAAACGCTTGTTACTACGACGGCCCTTCGTTCGTCATATACATACTCGGAATCCCGAGTAATTGCTATATATACATACATGCAATGGATGCTGCACGGCTGTATTAAATTTCATTGATTGATATGTCTTGCGTGTACGTCTCTTTCAATGAATCCAAGAACATTTGTCATGGGGAGGCAGTGATGTGATTTTTATCGCTTCTATTTCTAACTGTACACTACAAAAAAAAAAGTTCTTAAATTAAGTAGGAATATTCTTAAAATAAGTATGCAGCAAATTTAAGAACACGATGTTTTTTAATGAAGCAGCTGGAAAGTTGATCTAAAAATGAATAGGTCTTATGCCAAGAAATGTTTGATGCAAAAAGATTGATCCTGGTAATTGCAAATAATCACGAGAAAAAAGAATAATAAGGAAGGTCTTAAATTTGCTGCATACTTAAAATAAGAACTATTTTTTGTAGTGTATGTTGCGTGGTATAATATTATAGAGAACTTTTGGACAATTCTCAGGTACGTTGGATATAAGATCGTATCGGATGCATAATTAATTTATATAGATGATTAATAATCTGATGAACCATTCCTAAGTTCATTTATCAACGTTATTACCAGAAAAGATGCTTCTATATCATAAAAAATGAAATAGAACCACCTTCGATGAAATAATATTTTCATTTCTCTAAATTTTACGACGAATTTTACACATGTTCAGATTTGAAAAAAAAACAGAATAACATACTCCCGATTATCTTTCGTAAAAAGAACGCAGCAAGAGAGAGTCTCAAAGTTAACACGATCGAGAAAAAAAAAGCTCAACGCAGATCCCCCTCTTCGGGCGTAAAGACGTCACTCAGGCCGTCGGATAAACAGCAAAAGCCCAAGCGTAAAAAAAAAACATTGAAGCGGCGACGGTGTTTCCTTCGGCAAGCAACAGCGCGAGGAAACTGTCGGCGCGCTTTTAAAAGAAAATCCGTAAATAGTAACGGCTGCGCCGCTGCCGCCGCCGCCGTCGTCTAATTGCGGTCGTGCGGGGCGTACGTCTGTCGGTTTATCGTCGCGAGGATCTCCGAACGTTCATATACGTGCAACATACAACACAGAGAGAGAGAACAATGAGCAGCGCGTATATAGCCGATCATAACGAGTCGATATAGGGAGGGAGCCGCCGAGGCAGGTATCTACTATATACCTCGTCATTACCGCGAGTTCCGCGCACGCGCTCGAGCTTAGGATAAATTGGGCTCGATAGAGAGATTACACGTAATGCAATCCGCGAGAGCTGAGGGTCCCGATTAATTTGGCTCGGTTCAATGTCCTCTCTGCCACTTTACGTATACCTATGCGGCATTGTGTCTACCTGCTGGGGCGTTATACAGGCTTTTAATTTGACTCGAGGAAGGAAGAAGAATTCTGTTTTCAAGTTTTTGCGAAAAAAAAAATCAAATACGCCTACCCGACGATGTATAAATAGAAAAGTGAACGTGGTCGTATTATAGTGTAAGCATTGTTGCAAAACTTTTGTTTTTGTCATTTTAATCATGATTGGATTATGACGCAATAGCGCGCGGCGAAGTTAAACGAATCGATAAATAAAATACTGAGTGGATATAAAAGTGTGGGAACGTGTATATGTGTACAAACGGTAGAACAAAGTATCCGGTTGTTCGAAATACATAATGCGAATTAGAAGGCACTCGACTCTCGCGCGCGCGATCGAGTTAGTTTAAAGTGGTATATATTATAACGTCCCAGAGCGCCCAAATGTCAAATCGAAACATTTTGGAGAGAGGCAGCATCGAGGCGCCTTCGATAATTGATGCCTTTTTCGTGGATCCTACGAGCATGTGCGTCTGTGTGTGTGGATACCAGCATATCCCGCGCCAAACCGATTAATCGAAGCAAGGCGCTCTCTCACTCGTAACGAGACAGACTAATGGTTGCAAGCTAGTTTTTTTTTTTGTGATCGACTTTTTTTTTCTCTTATCCTCGGGGGGACGTTGATTAGCGTTACATAATTTGTGCCTCGGGTGATCGACGCTTACTAATTGTTTTTATTTTTAAAGATCGGAAAGAGATATAGTAGAGCAAATAGTGTTCATTAAATTTCGAGGGAGCTAAGGCCTGAATTTGTAATTTTTTGAAAATTATGTGCAAAGGATGGTGGAATAAAGATGTGTTTGAAAAAGGTTGAACCTAATTGTTGAGAGCAAGGTTTAACCACAAGCACACGGTGGGGAGCGAGACAAGCGTTTAACCCACGTGCATATGCATATAAATACAAAGTGTGCACGCGCCAGAGAGCTCTAGTGCTTATGTCCTCCTCCTACTCTTCCTGCGGCTGCTGCACAATGCTGCGCTGTCGCTTTTTATATAAACGATGCGGCGCGAGGTATATGGCGTTATATAGCGCGATGCAGTCACAACACTAAGGCAGTAATTCACTGACTCGCGTCGCGCGCTTAGCACTATAAGGCCTAAGCATTCCGCGGTCGCGTCGTCGTATAGTGGCGTTTAAAGTCGATTCGCATTATGCGCTTCGCTGGAGCTCTGTTCATCCATGGACCCCCTTGGGAAAAAAATGCATGTGGCTAGATCCTTTTTTTTCCTCTTTTTCTTGCGACGAGGCGGCCAGACGGAAGGTTCAACAACGTTTACCACGATTTTGTAGCTGTTTGAGAATTCAGCGCTTTTTTTTTCTCTCTGGGGCTCGCTCGTTGACTTTTTGTTGAGGTAGATAAAACTCTCCCCCTCCCCCCACACCTGTTAACAAAAGTAAAACTGGTATGCGAGTAGGCTGCAGGGAACCTAGAGACTGTCTTGAAATCAATTTTTTAGCTACTAAGCAAGCAATAAAATAAAAATTGTAATTTAGATTGAAACAACGAGCGCCAAATTTTGTTTGAACACGACATTCGTTATTGCTATTCGTAACGGCAGACATCACCGCGGCATACAGCTCATTGACTTACGCTATGTAGTAATTAGTGTAGTAATCTAGAAACAAGATAGATATAGACAAAGCAGATATGGCGCAGACATCTTTTTCCGTATCTCTCAGATAAAAGATGTTGACGCTACACTGAAAAAAAATAGTACTCTTATAATAAGAGGACAGTAATCTTGAACAAATACTCTTGTAATAAGAAGAAATCCTCTTGTTAAAAGAAGGTGTTCTCTTGTAGTAAGAGGACTCTTCTTCTAACAAAAAGATTCCTCTTGTTACAAGAGGACTTCCTTTCGAAGCTATTTTGAGAAGAAAATCTTCTTGTATCAAGAGGAATCTTCTTGTTACAAGAGGATTTTTTTCTCAGTGTACGTAACGTGCGTTGAATACGCGTGAGAAGACAAAATTTTGTTATGGAGAAGATCGCAAAATGAATGTGTGAAAATCTTTTGCCCCGAATAACTTTCTTAAAACTGCATCGATCGAACTGAATTTTTGTTTCTTTTTTGGTGGAAAGGTGGTATAATCTCGACTTCCAATATGACTCATAGAAGAAACATCGATATCAACTCGCATGCAGTTCGCGACCGCGACCCTTGATAGCGAGATAAAATATATCGTGGCAGATTGTCCTAATTTACAACGTTTTAAATTAATTCGTTTTATTGGCTATCCAATTTAGTTTTGTAGCAAAATTTGTAATTCGAAAAGAAATATATAATGTATTATGCGACTCCTACGTATAAATACTATATTATTAACAGAAATTTCACAAGATATGAATTTTTATTAACATTCTAACCCTTTCTGTATTACGTTATCTCATTCCAGCTAAAAAGAAGAGACGCGATCGAGTTTTTAGCAAGCATCTCGGTAGCCGCAAATGTGCACGCACCTATATCGATGGAAGCCGCAGAGCAGCAACATCCTTTACCTATGGCACACCGCCCACATGCCAACTATGGTCAGAAGTCTCGCTCGGCGAGCTCCCGAGATATGGCTTTTAACCATTAAGCGCCGCTGCCGGCCTGCCTGCCTGCCTGGCTGCCTGCGAGGCAAAAAGCCCTCGAGGATCTCCGTCCTTGTTTGCGCAGCGCCATTAATTGCCCCGGCGTCGTCCACCCACCCACTCTCTTTCTCTCGTCTTTTAATGCCTCGCTCTGGATAACTTTGAGCTTCTTCGGCCGGAATCGCTGCCACTGTCGGCTGTAGCCAATTGATTTTTAATTTATGTGCGTTCCCCTGGCTATCGATACTCGATTCAGGATCGTACATCATCCGAAATGATTTTGGATGGTGTTGAACTTGAATGATCGAAAGTGTGTTCGTGCAGGTTTGTTAAACGATCATTTGCCTCTGTATTTTATTTACCATACTAATACAATAAGTTACAGTATAAACGTTATTAGTTACGATATTCGATTTCCAAATTTGTCTACATATTGATATTCCATTTCTAAATCTAGTCTAATAATATATTTAATTAAGTTATAAATTTGGTAAGGATAAGACAATGACAGTTAATTGCAATGATACTACAAAGTCTAAACGTAAATATCAATAAATATTTATCACTTTTTTTAGTGTGCTCTACAAATGAGTCGATTAAAATGCAATTTAGATCAAGAACGACGGTTTCCACACTATAATACGCCAACCGTAAACGTTATAAAGCGAAGTTTCGCACCCGACAAGTATATACAAGAAGATTACTAAGGCAATCAGCAGTCGATACACCGAGCTCAAAAAAGGAATGTAGGAAAAGAGCAACTAATAACGCAACATCTCTCGAGTCACATTGGCAGAAGTGTCGAACTGCACCGCGACCGTGCACTTTACTCAGCAGGGAAAATCGTGTTGCCGCGCTGTCGGCGCGTGCGCTCATATAAGCGATACGATCTTTCGCGGCAGAGTTGCACAACGTACTCTCTCTCTCTCTCTCTCTCGCTCTCGTGCATGGTCTTGTGTGCCGCGTGCGCGCGATTATCCCCTCGGTGCAAAACAAAATAGCAAAAAAATATCAGAAAAGGAGAAAAACCACGGAAAATCACCGAGTGCAGAGATGCGATCATTAATCACCCACTAGTACACCACCACCACCGACTATTGGCACATACACACCTTGGAGAATCGGAGAACGGTACAGGGATTTAAAGCGTGAAGCTTAAGGGGAACTTCGTCGATGATGATGGTGATGGTTCCGCGTTGTGTTTGCAAGCGCATTGTCCTCTATTTTTTATATGATATTTTTTTTTAGAGATTTATATTCAAGGAATTTCTTATCCGTTGGATTTCTATTACACGAAATTTATGGCGTTGATGGACTCGTCACTGAAATTTGTTTTGTTGCAATTAGTAGACATAAAAATTGGCTGAAGCCAGATTATTTTGCGATTATCTAGCAACAAGAAGATAATTATTATATTTATACCCTGGTAACACCATCAAAACTGGTTTTGATATTACCATTACTTCTACAATGTTCTACTTGTCTTTTTCCGTAATCATACTGTCGGCAATTCCGTAATTACGCATTTTACGCGGCGCATCATCGACTTCCTGGCAAAAAAGGAACATCTCAAGTGCGCACGACTTTATAATATTATTATATGTATGGACTTGATAACATTAGTTAAGCGCTTCTTAAACGCATTTCAAGAGCGGTTCAAAATTTTTTCAAATTTAATTATGATAGATACAAAACAATCCATTTTCTACTTAATGTGACTAGACTACTTAGTAAACTATGTAGTGATATTTATAATTGTTTTTATCATAAGAATTTTCGTAATGGCTCAACTGTAGTAATATATTTTAATATCTTTATTCCATTGAAGTTTCAATGAAAATATTACGGTCGCCATTACAACTGTTAATTTTTTTGTTAAATACAAAAATATTAGTTAACTAAAAATATCCGTTGAGGCAAGATTCGTACATTTTACAACAAAATTGCGGCGCTCTTGAAAACAACGATATTGCCCATAACTTGGACTCGCACTTTCAGAAACGTAAATGGACGTAGTAAATATCTGGTGATTTGTAAATACTTAAAGTCTCGCGGGGTGCTCGCTTTATGTGTTCTTTAAGTGTCTGTTTTAGGCCTTTTCAGGTTCCTGCATTGCAAAGTTTACAGACTCATTTTTCAGCGTCAATTTTGAATTTTAGCCACAAATCCTGAATAACTACTTTAAAAAAAATCCATACATTTTTTATGTCGAAAACTTTTCATTCATATTGCGACATCTTTAAGATATATGGAGATAAGATTAAACTCAGAAAAAATTCCTCTTGCCACAAGAGGATTTTCCTTTCAAAATAACGCCTGAGAGGAATTACCCTTGGGGCAAGAGGATTCCTCTCTGTAAAAAAGGATTATCTCAAGAAGATTTTTATCTTACAACAAGAAGACTCGTTTTGTGTGTGTAGGATTGATGAAAAATCAATTGTGAGTGAAACATTCTGCTTTATATGATTTGATAAATAAATATTCTGAATGTTACTATTACTTTACAATATAGTCCACACTGTATGTTTTACTACAAGTTTTATTCCAAATAATATGATATAAATATTCAAGCAAATTCTCTGTAGTCATAAGTAAATCTTGAAATTTTAAAGTCCTTGGTAAGTAAATGAAAGAAGTAATGATAAAAGCGGACATTCAGAGATTATTACCATTGCTATATTTGCAGAAGTACGACACGTTTACGACTACTTTCGCTGATTCAAGGGACCAGATTTTTTCACATGCCCATAATTTGAAAGATAAGTTTAATATGACAAGTGTAGTTGATATCAGTTACATTTCTTTTTGAAAAAGCAAATGTACCAATTAACTTTTATACCTTCAATTTGTCGCAATATATATGAATGAGTTTGATTACTGGCTCGTAAAGGCATCGTTTTTTTAGCTGCCTATTTATTTTTAACCCATGAAAAATTAATATTTTTCAAAACCAAAATAAATTCTAACCGTCGAATAGTCTAAAATTGAATGTACCGCTCGATGTACCGTATAGAAGAGAAATAAAGTGATCTCATGTTTCGCGTCGACGACTATATGTATATATGTGTGTTTGACACCGGAAATGGAAGGTAGAACAGGCAGTGAAGGACGAAGAAGGGTGAGAGAACGCTATATAAGATTCAAGACGTTATACCGAGGCACTGCAGCTACACACAAGTTATAACGTGGAAGCGGAAGTGTGGGGTTGGTACATTAATGTCGACGACGCGCCAGATGGGTGAGATTACATTTCGCTTGCTCGCGCCCGCGCGCGCGAGCAAATTAAGATTTCGGCTAAATTGAAAGTTATTTAGAACGTTAAATGACTCGAGATTCAAATGTCACCCTAATTGAAATATACTTCTGAGCACGTATTTACTATGTTACATCACAGTACACACATGCATCTTTGAAATAATTGGTAAAAAAAAACATAAAAATACAATGTTTGTACACTCAGAAAAAAATCCTCTTGATACAAGAGGATTCCTCTTGGTACAAGAGGATTCTCCTCTCAAAATAGCACCCGAGAGGAATTCCTCTTGGCAAAATAATCTTGTACCAAGAGGAATTTCCTCTCGTATCA
>JAWWMK010018417.1:0-19294 GCA_035047105.1 Galeopsomyia nigrocyanea | reverse complement strand
TGTGTGTGTGTGTGTGTGTGTGTGTGTGTGTGTGTGTGTGTGTGTGTGTGTGTGTGTGTGTGTGTGTGTGTATGTGCAATCAAATTCAGTGTATTTCAATGGAGCACGACGACGATGTCGACGAGTGCACTGTGAAAAATCAATCAACGAGAATATTAAAGGCCATTTTTTTGTATTGTTTTACCGCTCGCTGCCGTTTTGTTCGCCACTCGTGTATTTCCGTTTGATCATCCGTGAAATGTAATTGCATGCACCGTTATTTTTATTTATTTTTTTTTTTCATCACGGCGAGTGTTTATACGCTTTGTACGACAGTATAGAGAGAGAGAGAGAGAGAGAGAGAGAGAGAGAGAGAGAGAGAGAGAGAGAGAGAGAGAGAGGAATGCCTTTATTCGTTTTTTTTTATTTTCGCTCGGAATAATAATTCTCTTTTGTCTTCTATGTACACACAACGTGTACGCCTACCGCGGCTTCATTATGCCGAATTAGTTTTTTGCCCGGCACTGCCTCTGTCTCTCGCTCGGATTGATTAAACGCCGCGCGCCCGTTTTTGTTTGAATTTAATCATGTCGCGTTTGCTTTTTATTGGCGGTTTTTTTTTATCTTTGAAGAGCTGAATAGCAGCGTGGCATACGTATATCACGCGCGACAATGGACAGATTTGTTTGATGTGGGATTCAACGAATTTGCTTTTTGCTTTGCTCTGTGTATATGCATCATACACGTGTATATAAATACGCGACGTTCGTCATGGTTATAAACAGAATTATAATATTCGCTCGCACGTATTTCATTCGAATAATATCACGTAATGAAAATTTTCAAACGTCTCTACGTATAATGTCACAAAGGCCAAGTAGAAACAAGCGGATTTCAAGCGCGTTATCACATCTCACTTCCCTGCAGCTACATATATCCGAGTGCTTTTCAATTCAATGGGATTTCGCATTATCACCAGTGGTAGACACGATGCTATAACATGCAAGTGTTTATCGGTGTATGTGTATATATGTGTTTGTGGGTAGGTCGGATAGCGAATTAATTATTGCCATTTCAAAGTTTCAATGTCTCGTTTGGCATTCTCCGGAGGCGGCGGCGCCGCTTCGCGCTCTGGCGTTCCACAAATGCTTCATTAAGTCAACATGAGCTCTCTGCTCTCTCTCTCTCTCTCTCTCTCTCTCTCTCTCTCTCTCTCTCTCTCTTTGGCTCGATATGTACATCTATTAACCTTAGTACCACGAGTATTAAATACATTGTTAATGATTTGAATAGCAAAGCGACAATAATAATTTTGACTGGTTTTCGCAGCGTCAACTCGAAAACGCAATAATCACGGGAAAATTTACAGGCGAATTGTAGATGTGTGTGCGAGGAAGGCGATCGTTGAATTTCTCAGCACGTGCCACAACCGCAATCATAGCGATCTTAAGATCGAGGCCACAGCAGCACATCTCTCTCTCTCTCTCTCTCGCTCGCTCTTGCCCTCTACCATTTCCCGATATGATTCAGCAGCAAGCGCGCTTGTGGAAAATTTCAATTTCGAGAGAGAGAGAGAGTGAGCGAGCATCTCGTTGGTGTGTGTTGGTCAAAAGGCCACGAGCGTGCTGTGAATCGGCCGCGAGCCTTCGGCGACGATATATGTATAGTACAGAAAAGCCGCAAAAGCATTAAGATCTATTCTTCACGATCGACCTACTTTCTAGCTTCTTCTTCTTCTTCTTCTTCTTCTTCTTCTTCTTCTTCTTCTTCTTTTGTGTGTGTGTTTGTTCGTTCGTTGCAGCGTTTAATCCTCATATATACAGACTGCGCGCGACGTTGGAGAATTCACGCGATGGGAGAGAGGGAAAATTAGCTTAGGCCAAGTTCGTTGAGCCAAAGAGAGAAGACTCAGACGCTTGTTTTACAAAGTGGATTTCGTTGTCAAAGAGTACTGCACACATATACATAGATAGCGCGCAACAAGGATACTCACACACACACACACATGCCTCTTCGACAAATCCACTTCTCAAAGGATCAAGCTCGCAAATTACGGCCAAACTCTCGTGGCAAACTCGCATATTTCACGTTTGATACGGCTCTACGTGTGGCGGAGTTTCTCGTACTCTCTCGCTCTTCTGCATTGCTCACATGCACGTCACACACTGTACAGACACACACACACACACACACACACACACACACACATACACACACACACACACACACACACACACACGTTGCGCGCTTCGCGAGTGAAGAGACTAAGGAGATGACTAAAAATTCTCGTGCTCTATGGGATTTGGATGGATGCGCCTGGCTCGCGTGACTGGCCAAATAACTAAACTTTTGCCCCGTGCAAGTTTTACGCGGTGTATATTTAGCTGTATATAACGCCACGATGGCAAAGTTGAATGAGACGTCATTGGTTCTCTCGTGTGTGCTCATCGCCGTTAAAGTTGAAAATTCGGAACAATTTTTTTTATATACCGCGTACGAAACTATAACGCGCGTATACATTCTTCAACGACGAATAAACACGTGGAAAAATTTTTCCAGACGGTATGTAAAAAAAAAAAAAAGAAAAAGTAAATTGCGCGTGTGCACGGTTGAAAATGTCCTTATGCCCCAACCGTCGCCGCTGCTGCTGCAATAAAACTCGCGCAGTCATATACTTTGTCCTACATACCCGCTCGCACAAAACTCGACCGCCCCCTCGCTACTACATTCTGCATCATGAATGTCTTTTGCACTCTAGTGCGAGGAGAAACCGCACACGCATCGCACCCTCCCCAAGAAAAACGCGTAAATATTTGACCGACATCCAAGCGTACATACACGTATACTCGAAGTTAAACAATGCACCTTGAGTGTTTTTTCAATGCACAAGCGGCTTTTGTATTCTCGCTGCGCGTGTGTATATATGCATACACAAATACAGAGATTGAAGAGCTTTTGGGTGCAGCATAGGCTCGCAGATACAGATCGCAGTTCTCCTCTGTTGACATCCATTGATCACGGCATGAATAATTAATGGATATATGCGCGCGTAGAGCGAGAGAGAGAGAGAGAGAGAGCTGCGCGCGTGTGAATAATGCATATACCTAGCCAGCAAGAATATGCGCCGCAGACGACGACGACGACGACGATTGGGCTAAGGCGACATACATAGAGTTGACATTCGACGCTATATACGCGTCTAATGAGACTCTATCTCGGGTTTTGTTGCCATTATACACACGCGTACGTACGATACGTACGCACGTAAGAAAATAGCGAAACCGTATTATCATGAGAGCTCTCTTCTCGCTTTCCGACCCACTTTCCCACGCGCTATTTTTCCGGGGGAAATTAAAAGTAAATACTCGTGTGTATACAGTATAGACACGGCCGACGAAGAATCGATCCGAAGAAGCTGAATTTGCTGCCTCTCGTTAAGGAAACCTCTATAGTTGCTCAGGGGGGATGATAATTAGTTTTACGCGGGCGAAAGGGGATTAGCTTTGGGTTCGAGAAAAGCTATACGCGGGAACAAGCGGCTTGATTTCATTTTTCCGCTTTATGAATTCAATTTTCGAGCGCTACTCTCTCTATCTCTCGATAATGCTATAGGTAGCCCGAATGGTAATTTTCTATTGGATACTCGGCGCTCGAGTGTGCACGGTGCTTGCTTTTGTTTTTGCCTCGATGGGTTCGAGTGAATATTGTTATAGTTTCGGGTTTATCGGAGAGGGATGGTGGAAGGGGGTGCGTGGATTGGTAATTGAGTATTGTTTTGAGAGTTTTCGGATATATATGAAAGAAATGAAGAGATATATCGACTTCTCGATGTCGCTTGCGGATTTTTAAATTGTAAAAATATTCTTTCTTTTTGCAGTTGCGTACCAATTGATTTGCCGATAAATTCAACTGCATCAAATCCATTCTATTTTTCACATGAACTCAATTTCTCCCGTCGATTATAAGTTTCCATGAAAAAAAAGCAAACACGAGTAGCTCAGCGTCGAGGCGTCCGTTCTTTGACACGATTTCAATTAAATTAACATCAGAGAGAGAGAGAGAGAGAGAGAGAGAGCTTTCGAACCAAGATGGTATTAACTTTGATTCCCTCGAAAAAAAAATAAAGAAAGGCATTCATCGCAACGAGCGATATTCCAATCAAAGGCGTAGCTTATATCAACGACTCTCACTCGAAAAGCAGCTTTGACGACAGAAGGGCTCATAAAGTCAAACAAAAATTAATTTCCCCTCCACGGGAGTCTCATCGAAAGAAGAAGAAGAAGAGCCGTCGAAATGAGAGTATTCGCTGTCGTAGTCGTCGTCGTGTCTGGATAGGAAATGAGAGGCGCGCCGAAGAAGAGAATCGACCGTAGCTTCATCGGATTCCGGCGGCAAGAGCTAACTCGATCACATAGACTTGCTGCGGAGAAGGTGGAGTGAGAGGCGAATATTTACCGCTTGCTCGCGCGCGCTCGTGGAGCCTAATTCCTTCGCGCCACAAAGCCTATTCCCCTCGGCGCAATTTGCGCGACACCTCAAAGAAGCCCTCTCTCACTCTGCGATATCGTCGTCGTCGACGACGACGACGACGGGGGGAGAGAGACGCTTCGCCAATTTCACCCCGCGCTCGGAGAATATTCTTTCAACCGACGACGACGGCGACGACGGCGACGACGACGACGACGACGACGTGATATTCTTCGAATTGAGTTTTGTTGGAAATAAGCGTCATTGCCAGAGCTATTGTGCGACTGAAGCCTGTCTGCCTGTCTGGCGACCAAATAGAAAAGAAAATGATTGGTGAAAGTTCCCTTTTTTTCGTCGTCGTCGTCGTCGTTGTTGAAAGGGTGCATCGAGTAACGATTGTTGCTTTTTTCATTGTTGCATCGATCGATAAGTGAGAGAAGGGGGGTGGTTGATCGAAATATTTTCATTGCTGTTCGAATAACAATATGCAATTTGCACTGAAAAAGGACAAGAAAATATGTAATTGAAAACGTTGATGTGCTTTATTTTTCAGGTTCGGTGAATGAGGCCGGTGTGTTGACGTTGCGAAGCGGCAAGCAAGAGAATGTCAGCAGTCGGCGTAGTAGACGAACAACGACATTGGCGCCAGCTTTGTCGTCGTCATCGTCGTCGTCAGAACAGCAGCAGCAGCAACAGCAACAGCAGCAGCAGCTGCTGCCGAGTACTTTGGGCGTGACGAGGAATGGCGCGACGACGACGTCGAGTCCCTCGACGTCGGATGCTGAAACATTCGTCGAGCCTGCGGCTCTTCTTGCCCCCGAGGATTGGCGAACCAATTCTTCGTCCGGTGACAGTATCTCCCTGCTGCAGACTGCCACCGAGCAGCCCATCGAACTCGTTGTCAAACCTCTCAGCAAGGTCGTTTTACCTTGCGAGCTCGAGGGCAATTATACCAGTCTTTTCATGACTGCTGTTAGGTGAGCTTTTTCTTTGCTTTCTATTCAAATGGATTTTTTTTTATGAATATTGGATATGAAAATTTTGAAAAGTAAAAGGTTTTTCATTTAATTGACATATTGGAGTTCGTAGCATAAATATGAACGGAAAATACTGAAATATTGTTATTGAAAAGTCCGAGGAAAAGTCACTTTCAATTAACCGAATACACAAAACGCTGTTGAATAGAAAAACATAGAGTTCCACTTTTTTGATTCTCGGTAAAAATCAGAGCGAGAATCAAAAGTGTTTGTCGTTCCGTATTTTTATTGAGCTATTTTTTTTTACTATCCGATAGTAGAAGCTTTTTTTCAACACCACATTTCATCATAGTTTTCATTAAAAATGATTCGCGAAACGTGGTTCAATAAAAAAAAATTTAATCTATATGCTGCTCCCTAGAACTGAATGTTCCGACAACGAATATACAATCATTTTTTTTTTCAAAATATCTATTGGCCTAGATATGAACATTCGTGTCGAATTCTTTCAATACTTTCGTTTGTTGTATCTCGAAGCACGTTTATTGAAAAAGAAGTCAACTTCCGATATTCAATCTTTCGACGTTCAAGTTTTCATCGAAACATTCTTGGAATTTCCCATTGCGCAAATTTAGTTCGCCAGCTTTCGATCTATACACGTCCTACAGCGAATATATAATAGCCCAAAGAACACACGAAACAGAAGAATTTCAATTTCGACACAAGAATAACGCGAATACCAATAACTTGCTTCTGGCTCTCGACCCATACATCTTTCATAATAATAATAATAATAATAATAATAATAATAATTTTGAAAACTAGAGAGCAATAATCAATCGATAATCGATAATGAATAGGAGTTACAGAATACGTCCGGCGAGTTGGCTGCACGAGGGTGTCGTCGTGGACATGATAACCATTGACACGAGGACGGAAATGAGCGGGACGGGGCATCGTTACATCGGCGACTCGTCGACGGCGGCGTTGCACATCGACAACGTGAGACTGGAAGACGACGGGACCTGGATCTGCCAACTCGAAGACGACCGGGGTAAACTGGTCGTCGGGAGACCCGTCAAACTTGTCGTTCTTGGTGAGTTTGCTTTACAGTTTCTCTCTCTTTATGTGTGTGGGCGTAACTTTTTGATAAGTTTAGGACACCCCCTTTTGAAACTGTGTCATATCCTCATTTAGACTTGATGAACCTTTACCTTCTGCGGACAGGACTTTGAGAGATGTTTGCCTGTTTTTTCTCTTCAACTCGAAACTGGGTCGCGAACGTAGTCTCTCAAGGAAAAAGAAGTGAAAGACTTTTTTTTTTTTTCAAAAGTTTGTTTAATTTTGAATGAGATTTTTCCCTTCATCGCGAGCTTGGAAATGCTGTGGTATACGCAAGCTCATTCAAGTGTTCATTTAATCAAGTTCCTGCGAGAAATCTTTGAATGAGGGACACGGTTGGTGCTTTTCATATTTTAGTCATAATGAACGACGCAGCGGTGAACTTGAGACAATCCGTATCGAATAAAAGTTTTACCCATCAGTTTAAATTGTCGGAGAATCGCGATTAACTCGACGCACAACGAAATTAACCGCAATCGCAAGCGAAAATACCGAAGTACTTCTCGTAATCCGTCAAAGCGTTATACCTTCGCTTGGAAAAACCATCTCTCGAAATTGCTAATTCTCCGCGTTCTCGCTTTAGAGGCCCGTCATATAAGCGAAAAGGCAGCATATATAAGCATAAAGCGCGGTGGGATATACATCGTATAACGCAAACGCTTAGGGCGGTCATCGTTTGCGCTTGCGTATAGAGCAAAGTTAAATTGAATTCCGAGATTCCTTTGACGAGCCATGCCCCCCCCCCCACCGATGCATATTAATCCCCTCCCTATACTATACGTCCGCGCGATGAATATGCATAGCATCAACATTTTTCGACCCCTCGTTCTCTCTCTCCTTTTCGAATTATATGTAATATTCTCCTGCATCCGTAAGCCGCTTTTGTGTTGAAAGTGCTTTGCTCTCTGCGTTGTATGTGTGTGCGCGTTTCGGTTTAATCCACTTGCCCGGTTATTACCCTATTGTTTTGTGTCGAGAGGGGGTGATACGAGTGTTATTCTTTTTTTCGGAGTTATTATCAACTGTGATAATTTTTAGGTTTTTACGAAGGTGGATTATAACCCCCCGGTGTGAGTTACTTGTAGCCGCGGGCCTTGAGCGTAAAACTTTTCAAACATTTTAGCTTGAATCGTTAAATTCGCCAAAGTTTGATTTCCACTTTGGGCCTCCCCGCGACGACGACGACGCCGTACCTCTCATACCGTATATTTTCGAAAGTTAATGCCCTCCCTAGTAGCTCTCTCTTTCTTTCTCTGACTCCTTTTTCGTCCGATAAGTGTCTATAAAATTTTCATTCTTTTAGAAAATGCGAGCAAAGTTGTCGACGAAAGATTTAAGACTGCTCGTAAACTATCTTTGTATTTTTCATGAAATGTCGGTGCTCGAACTTTCTTCGAGATCTGTGGGGGAGGGGAAGGGGGGGGGGGTGCCAAGAAATTAGGTTAATTATCTTTTCTAAGGGAACACGATAATTGACCATTGTTTTTTCCAGATTTTGAAGGTAAAAAGCTAATTCAGTGAGAGTCAGCTAATGGCGTAACAAATTCATACTGATTTCTAAATTGTAGAAGTTAAGTCAAACGGAATACCTTGAAGTTTTCTTGAAATTTCCCATGGGACGAGCAGACCCTTCTAATTTTCATACTTCCTATAATTAACTTAGCGAAGTCTCTATCTAGTGGGCGGTCGGCGATAGCGAGTTTATGTGGCCATTATAAAACTCAACTGTTAAAATTGTAAAATGTTAAAGAGCTCTTCGCTGCGCGAGGCGAAATGAAACATGAATTGTCCTCATTGTATAGTCGAATCTTTTATAGAATTCTTTACAAATTTAAAATGAAGGAGCAAGATTCGAGAAGCTTTCTTATCTAAAACGAAAAAGTAATTTAATTTTGAACGTTGGAAGATACCATTTTGTAAAATATTTAATTTCTTACGACGTCGACTTTCGACTTTGTCTTCGATAACTTTCTTCGAGGATATTGAATAATCTTCTATGGAATTTTTATACAATAATGAGGTAAAGTACTTCATTACGATTTAAAAGTTTTGTAATTTCGATTTAAATTTGATCTCCATGAACATTTAACGAAAGTGATGAACATTTCAATATTATACCGGTTTCGCTTTTTGATAAAAAACTTTAATATTACTCGAAGTTTTCATATTATATCCGACCTATATAAAATGTAAAAAAAAAATAAAAGAAAATCGAAATCACAATGTAACTCGCTGAAAAGAAAATCAAACCAACGATCACCAGCAATTTGATCTTTTTTTTCGTTAATTTCTCCAGAGTGTCATATAAAACTCAATCGGCCACGAAGGAAAAAGGGACTCGACTGACCAGTCTTTCTTCCTCTTTCTCTCTTTCTATCTCGTCGGAAAGAAAACACAAACTCACCTGCGGGCGGTAAACGAAAAAGGGAGCAAATTGGTAGAGGACTCGTGGGAGACAAAAGTGTAACCGGATAAAGGTAGCGGCGGTGGCGGCACTATTAAATCCCAGTGTAATTTTTCCTCTCTTCTTTCTCTTTCTCTCTCTCTCTCTCTCTCTCTCTCTCTCTCTCTCTCTCTCTTTTCGTGTTCTCTACCAGCAGGAATTCGATTTACAGCTCGTCTGTCAAGCGCCTCGAGAGCACCGAGATTATCCTCCAAATAATCTCGCGAGAGATTCCACTTAGCGTTCAATCGATCAGCTCGCCTCCTTCCCAATGCTGTTGCCTCGAGTTTTCCTTTTTTTTTTCATTCTCAACTTCGAAACGACAACAAGCTTTGTACTCTCTCTCTATCTCTCTAAACTTTCCTTATTTAGCCGCGAGGCTTGATTCAATCGACGCAATCAAAGTGTCGATGGCCTCGCGCCCCACGGAAAATAGCACGGGGTTATTTACATTTGACTTTTGATTGGAGTTTAGTTTACTGCCGACTTGTTTCGACGATTGATCGAAACATGCTGTTTTGTGATCGACACTGGGGATATATCGATGGATGCCGAAACTGTAGTTTTCAAACTTGCTCGTTTACTCACGGGAGTCGAATAAAGTTGAATCCGATTGTTCGTTCGAACGTTAATATTAAACGAATTTGTCGTTTTAGCGAGATGAAATGATTGTCAATCAAATTGAAAGTTTAAGATAGCTTGCGAACTCTCTTGTCGATTAAATGTTACATATTTTACAAGAGCAAACGTAATCTAAATAAAATTTTGGGAATATTGTATTTCATTAGAACGATTGCCAGTGATTCATTGTAATGGAAAATAAATACATTAATGTTAACAAAAAAAAAATTAAAATTTTTTTATTTCGAAACTGCTGATTCACATATTGGATCTGTTAATTGATTAAATAAAGCCCTCTATCTTATTGAAAGCAAACAATTTCGTTTCCGCAAATCACTGTCGAAATTACAACATCGCAATAATAAAATTCGTATAAAAAAGATAATCTACAAAGACTAGAATTTCAACGAAACTACTTTATCGTAAAAAAAAACCAACTGAAACTTCAAATCGTGCATACAAAAAAAAACTAAAAAAGAAATTCAGAAAGTGCGAGAACATTATATATCCACCCGACGCAGCAAATATACACATCCATGCGCGCGCGCTTAAAAAAATTGCTCAGCCTCGCAGTATAAGTTTAACAGGCACAAAATTCCGCGCGCGCAATAATCCACGACTCGAGCTTCGCGCGCGCGAAACGATAGGGTAAACGAGCCGTAGCGACAAACGCGCGTGGAAGTAGGTATAGCAGCAGTAGGCGGCGGCTTTAGCGTTATGACACGGCGGATAGCCAACGGCAGTACAGTAGCATATAATGGCACAAACGCGAGAGAGCGAGATGCAAATTCAGCACGTGCACCGACTCCGCAATCGCGGTATATATATCGATGCGCTTTTTGACGCGCCACTGTCTAAACTAGCTGCAATTTACGATCTTCCTCTCGAAAACCAAAAGCTCGCTCGCGACCAAAACCAACGAGTGAGAGAGATGGCTTATCGAGCTCTCTCTCTCTCTCTCTTTTTTTTTTTGAAAGCTAGGGTAGGATTAATTTTATTTTTATTCATAAGCCAAAAGCTCTCGGTTTCACGCGCTTTTTCCGCTCTCTCGCTCCGTGGTAGCTATGTGCACAGCGAAAAAGAATGGGGCTTGAAAAAACACGAGGTATACGGGAAGAGCGAGTTTCGACTGCAAAAATGTCGGATAGAAAAAAAAAGCAAAATAAAAGAGTTTTCGATCGAAAAGAGTCGATTGATAAAATTCTCGTTGGTATTTTTTTCGCGCGAACATTCGTCGCGATAGATCCATCGTAATTTCAGTTCAGCCTATATCTGTGGAATATATCATTCCGCGACAATAAACAGGCAGTAAAATCAGATTACTCGGTTGTGTATCACTCGATATTAGAGGGCAAATGCTTAGGCGAAATATGTCATTCGGTCGACCACTAACCGGCCGTTGATTGGCTCTCAGAGAGGGCCAGTAATTAATGGAAGAGCCGTGTCGCGACTGATTGCCTTCGAAGCTCTCTCTCTCTCTCACTCTCGCTCTTGGTTGGTAGCAGCTACGCACTCGAGGTGCCAAGCTTCGTCTTTGACTTGAGGCGAGTAGGGGGATGAGAAGCGAAAGCGAGCGAGAATTGCGTTTCCGAGCGGGCAAACTAGGTCAAACTGGGATCTCGAAAAATCATCCACTGTGCGCTCTGCGCTACTGACTACCACGAGAAATCCTCTATCCCTCCATCCCCTCCACCCCTTCCTCGACGTTCTCGCTCTGTCTGGAGATGGTTAAATATTTAGTCAGCACTATCGGGCTTTTCGCTCTAATTGCTATTCAATTCCACGCGCGCGTACGCGAGATCGAGGGAAATTTGATGTGCGGCTGACTGAAGGTTTACCTTATCCACTGACATTCTCGAGAGCACGATGTAATTGCAAATCAAACGCTATTGAAGTATCGCACGAATGATGGAAAACTCGCAATTTTTCGTTTTTCATTTAGCATCTAATCCGTTATTTTCGAACACGCCAAAAACAAAAAAAAACAAAAAGGAAAGGTCTCAACAAAGAGGACATTCCTCGCAATTGGAACATTTCATTAAACGAAGAAGTCAGATGTGCTCGTACAAGGCATCAAAGTCGCGTTGGTGCGAATAAAAGAAGAAAAAGAAAAAAAAAAGAGAGCAGCGCTGCAGAGCCGCGTCGAGCGCGAGTCACAAAGGTAACACGAACGCGAGCGCGCTTGGTCGAGATTAAAAAATTCGAAATGAAAGTCGCGCGCGCTCGGCGCGCATGTAGAAAGCCAGCGGCGGCGGCACAGTGTAGTCGCACGTGCGCGCGCGTGTCGTTGTCGTCGTCGTCGTCGTCTTTTCACTTGCCTTTTTCAATCCCGATCGTTCGTAGAGAGAGAGAGAGAGAGAGAGAGAGAGCGAGAGAGAGAGAGAGAGAGAGAGAGAGAGAGAGAGACGAGCGAAGATAAAATAAAGAAGAAAAAAAGACGAAGAAGGAAAAAGAAAGAGAATTCCACCGTACCTTTTTTTTTGTCGGAAGTCTTCCGCTCGAGCGAGAAAGAGTGTAGGTTCGAAAGAAGGAAAGGAAGAAGAAGGAGAGAGAGAGAGAGAGAGAGAGAGAGAGAGAGAGTACGCGGCCGAGTGGAGTGGTCAGTCAATAGCCCGGAGCTTCCGCACACTCGAGGAGCTGTCATTCGAGCCAAAAGCTTTCCCAGTTTTACGACGTTATAGCCCCGAGTGCATTTAGCGCAAGCCTCAGCAGAAACGCACGTCTCTCCCTCTCTCGAAGCGACGACGAATGGTCTTTCCTATCGATTTCCTCTTCGCCATCACCGCCTCGACGTGCTCCAACCGACCAAACCCTCCTACTCCTGCTCGCAGCCAAGAACATTCTAATCGCTTACTTATCTCTCTCCTACTCTGTCTCTCTGTCTCTGTCTCTTGGCTAATCCTTATACTATTCCAATACCCACATTGTTAAATCAATCTATATCGCTTCGACGATCAAACCTTTCAATCAATTCGAAGAAGATAAACCCGCATCTCGAAATTCACTGATCGATCATTCGCAAAAAAAAAAGAAAAAGTTTAGTCATCTTCCATTACATCATTTACGAAGCTTCTTTCTCTCCCGCGTGCGAGAATCGTAAAAGAAAAACCGTAGATGCGCAATCGGTAAAAAGGAGTTTTAAGCGTGTCGTGAATCTTGCTGTGTGCACTATAGTAAAAGAAGAGAAAAAAAATACAAAGTACCAATCTCTCGCGTAGATATAAACATCGAAGAGTCGAATATCTTATTTATTGTAGTATCATCTCATTTCGAGTTGGATATCGACTATATGCACGGTCTAAACTTGCCGATACTCTCGCTCGCTGCTCGGAGAGTTTACAGTTAGTGGTGATTGGCACGGCCAAATGAGAGAGAGAGAGAGAGAGGGACGTAACTATATCTCGCGAATACTCTATCTCTGAGTGAAAGCTAGCATGGGTCTTCCATTAATTCATCTCTCAGCCGAGCGGCGTCCGTCATTTCATTAAGCTCTGACAACTCGTGATGCCCACGAGAGTGTATCGTATTTTTTTTTGAGTTTAGTCCTTCAAACGCACTACTGTCGATTTTTCTTTATCGGTAAATGTATTGTTGACGAAAAGCTAATTGAACGAGCCGTGGAATAAATGAACGAATAGAAAAAAAAAGAAGCTTTCATTTCAGCGAGAGGAAAAGCTAATAATCCACCGTTCAATTTTGCCGCGTCGCGCAACTTATCGGAGAAGCTCTCTTTTTCGGTCGCCGAAAAATCGAGGCTACTGCGCGCGATTCCCATTCATAAAAGCGCTCGTATATATATATATACCCCCTCCCCCTCTCTGGACTTTTCACGCTTGACTATCACGCCCTTTGTTTTCCTCTTCTGGCAAGCGATTATTTCCTCTCTCCCTCTCTCGCCTGCCATGTTTATTTTATGCGCAGCGCGCGATAAAAATTACGAATCCGAAATTTAGCTCCCCACGAAATAAAGCGTCGTCCGTGTGTGTATATATATACACCACTGCGAGAGAAGAAAAATTACCGGGAGCTGTAGTACTGCATTATTCAGTTGCTCGAAGATTGTCCGGGGGAGAAGGAAAGAGAGAGAGAGAGAGAGAGAGAGAGAAAAGGAGAGAAAAGTCGCCTTCGTGTTTTGTGAGTAGTGCTGAAATATACATCTACGCGGATCATTTCGTTGGATGACTTTTTCTTGGTTTGCTCGGATTCGCCGTTGGGGGATAAAGTAAATAGTTCACTCTACGGCGAGAGTGAGAGAGAGAGAGAGAGAGAGAGAGAGAGAGAGGAAAAAAAGGAGCACTCTTGAGCTACTTTTTGCCTCGGCAATATGCGCGGCGTGCATTTAGCAAGCGAACGATAACATGTGTATAGTTGCTTGCATTCGCGAGAGGCGGAGAATTCTCTGTAAAATGCATTCCCTTCGACCTTTTTTTTTCGTTTTTGAAGTGGGCTTATACAAGCTTTTTCCGCGATGTACGAACGAAGTTGAAATTACATGATGAAGTTTAAATGAGTCGTGGTAATAGAAATTCTACTGAATGTTCGTTTTATGTGAATACGGAAAAGTGAGATTGAAATAAAAATTTAATAAAACGTTTCGAATAACTTCAGTTGATTAAGATTGAAATTGGATTTTTATATGATATCAGGCATATGTGCTTCAAATTACACTTTATACTAACGTTTTTAATTGGCAATATACAATCAAATAAAAAATTTGCAATTAACTCGACGTAAAGATATGTTCATTTGCGCGGTATTTTTAAATTAAACGATTCCGAGTGCATATTGTGAATTTATAACATTTTATTTCTACTGACCCTAATAAAATACCCTTTTAAGAATAGCAGATATTTTTGTATTTCAGCCATATTACATTCAGCATACAGACGATCACTGCGAATATTTAATTAAAAGGAGAAACCCGTCGCATATTTTACTCTAATATTACTCTCCGCAGACTCGTATATAAGGAAAATTATCGCGGGAAAACTCGCTCGGAAAAGCGCAGATTATAAATATAAGAAATGTGTGTTCCGCGTGAGTTATAGTTTTTCCCCAGCTCCATACATTTTGCAGGCTCATTTGCCGAACTTTGCCAAAAGTTGTAATCGGTTGAATTTCGCCCTCGTTTCTCGCCAGCACACACGACTTCAATTTCCTACATTTGAAAAAATAAATCATGTTTATTTCCATTTTTGAAAACATAAACATAAGCAGCATAATATCCGTAAACAATATACGGCAACAGCATTATCGAGTCAGGCAGGCAATATAATTGATCTTTGCAAAATTGTGCCCCGCAGGCGTTTGCCTTAATGAAGCCGCAAGGCTCGTGTATGTATATATAGGTATATATATGTGTGTGTATGTGCAAGCGGTTGCAGTCAAAATCTCGTTACGCTCGTGCATCACGCGCGAGGTGTCATCCATTAGACTACACTTCCCCCCTCCGACCCTGTGCGTAATTTATTATCCGATATATATCCATCAGCCGCATTATTCGGGAGCAAATCGATGATCGCGTGAACTTTCGAATTTTTTTCTCTCCTTTTTTTTCCAATGCGAACGCATCGCTTGCGTGTGAGTGTATGTATATAGTATTTTGCATTTTAAAAGAGAAATCTGACAAATTCACCGGGGTATAATACGCGCGCGCGAGAGATATCAAGCTGCGAGCGAGCGCGCGTGTCTGTCCGATAAGCTGCGAGAGAAGCGACGCTGCAATGTACTTCCACTTTGCTCAAGCTAGCTCGTTTATCACTCTCTCCCTCAGCGTTCGCAAAGAGAGAGAGAGGGAGAGAGAGCTGCGTGCATTTTATATTCCATTCGCTACTCTTACTGCTATATAGAGAACTTTCTGACACGATGCTGTATATGTATAGGTGTGCTTTATATTCTGAAGTGCGCTTGCCTTTCTTCGGTGAATATAAGCGATCCGACGATTAGAGATACGACGCTCGAGATGACGAGTTTTAGATTTCCGATTGTCTCGTTGGGTTGAGGGATTGTTAATACGGGGGGTGAGAGTCGAGATGTTTCAAGATGATTTAGAGAATGGAAGTATTTTTTTTTTGATGAAAAAAAAAGTAAAAATTAAATGGTTTCACAATGCAAAATGACAAAAGTGTCGAAGTCGCCGCTAAAAATTAGTGATTCTTTTTAGAACACTATACGTATATATCTGAGTAGCATCGGACACTTAGGGGCGCAACTATCACACACAGAGTTATGCGATAATTGCCAGCCTGGTCTCTCCGGCCCCCGGATAAGAGACCTCACGGCATATGTCGAACGAGTACAAAGATCTAATTGTAAGAGTGACTCAGCTTTGCTACGATTAGACGACGATGGTGTACGTTTCATTCGGACTTATATGCTATGCGAGTAATATCTCGACGCTTGTGAGTTCTCTGCTTTATTATTTTTCAATTTTTGTTGGCCCACCTGGCGGTCAGTCCTCGAAACAAATTTTGGGTGAGGTTGTAAATTTCATTTTGATTTGGACCAGAGTTAGTAAAAATTTTTTAACTCGTGGATATTTTGCAATTTATTTTGAAACATGAACAAAATTTTGAGTGTTTATTTCACAGAATGCTTTTAAAGAAGCAATTTTTTCCCTAGTTCGCATCTATATATCCATAGATGTAATAAAAAATCAATTTTATAAAATTGAAACTTTTATAGTTCAGAGATTTTAGAATTTTATAGTTTCCTATAGAAAATGTAATTTTTAGCACAAAAAAAAATCAATTTACAATGTATTCTAAATTAATCTTAAAAGCAATTAATATATTTTTTAATAAAGAAGCTCTTAGCAAGAAACACTGCCTGTATCGCGTCTTCAAAAGCTTTAATAGAGTAATGAAGAGTTTCGTCGCTAAAAAAAAAGGAGAGTTAAAACTCATGAATAGTAAAACGAAGGCAGGATGTAATTTTGTGCATAAATTAACTTTGATAATTACGTAGAAAGAAAGAGAGAAAAAAAAGCTTCATCGTTCCAGCGACCAAAGTAAAAAAAAAAGAATTATGAATTTTAAAAAGCCATATATAAAAAAGACGAGGGATGCATAGTTTCCAACACATTATCACGTCGAAAATTGAAATATTCCTCTTATAGAAAATTAGCTTTTTTCAAGAAGAGACTCTCGCACAGTCTCTTCATTACAAACTAAAATCGAATTAGGAAATATTACCTTCAGACGAGAAGTATATAATGAAATATCGTAGTATACCTATATATTGTATAACAAGGTAGTGCTAATGCATTAGCCTCTCTCTCTCTCTCTCTCTCTTTCGCGTGTCGCACACATCAAGTAATAGCGCCCTCGACAAAGGAAAAACGACGAGTTTTAAAATGAAGTTAGCTCACTCTCTCTCTCTCTCTCTCTCTCTCTCTCTCTCTCTCTCTCTCTCTCGCAATTAAAGTTACGCCGATGCATTCTCAAAGGCAAAACCACTTTACTCGGCTCTACGCCGTCACGGCGACGTCAATCGAGCAAATTTTAATTTTTATGACACGACGAGCTTTGCGCACTCATTACGTCTACTCGTCCCCCCCATTCGCGTGCGCGCGTGTTAACGCGTGTTTTCTTTTTTTTTTCTCTCTTTCCAGCCGAGTGGTAGAACCTGTTGCGCGAGCGCGCGCGCGGCATCGACTCTTTCGCACTACTACTCGCCGACGAAAATTCATGAATAAATACCGGAGCCAAAGGCTGCTACTGCTGCTGCTGTTGGCGCAAGCATTGCGCTTGCGAGAGCTTTTCTATCTACTACACTTTTGCGCTTGTGTCGTTAAAAATCCAGTAGCCCCAGCTATATCTGCTGCTTCTTACGACTTCGCTACTCACGAGCGGATCCCTTTTCGATTATTGCGCTCTTCTCGATTTCACTTCGCTGTTTGTTATGATGTCTGGTTGTATTTATCTCGACCGCGGGTTGTGTTATTTTTTTTCCTCTATGTGGAATTTATTTATGTTATCGGATGATGATATTTTCTTGCTGATTGATTATCGGGAAGAAAACACTATAAGTAACTGGATGATATATTATTAAGCGCACTTTCGATTGAGCTCTTATTATAGCTCGAATATTTGTATGGATTTGTGGTAATCAGATAATCCCTTCGATTCGTCATCTTCTCAATACTTGTTGCTTGCAAAAGACACTTATGCTTCGTATTTATCTAAGAAAAAAAGGAATAAATCTTCGGTATACGAAGAAATAAGCCGTCATCTCACGGAAAAGTACTTCTTACTTTATACCGACGAAATAAGGTCATCGAAATTGTGCATTTCCAAGAACTCGCTCATCAGAGACTTCATTTCTGATACTCTGAAAAAAAAATCTCCACATAAACCCCATAAAAAAAAGAATTCTCGAAGAAGCTCAAAGAAATGCAGCAGTAAGCAAGCTACTAGAGGAAAAAGATCCAATACACTCTAGATCTTGCGCGCACGCGTAAAAAGCACTTTCCAAAACATCCGAAGATTAAGTCGCGTCGTCGCAGTGATACTTCTTCTTTCGTCAGGTGTCGCACGAGCTTGCTTTTCTCTCTCTCTCTCTCTCTCTCTCTCTTCTCCTTTCGTTTCTTATCTTCTCTGGCGCAGCCCATTGTGCGAGGGTGAAAAGCTTGGCGCTCTCTTTCGAAACGAGAGCCACGATAAGAAATGTCTCTTTCTCTGGTGTACACGCCAGCTTCTCATTAGCATCCTTCGCTCCACAACTTTTCGGAGAGAATATACTAATAACATGGGGCGGATTCTCGCGTTTGATTTGGAAAGTTTCGTTGTTAACATGAGATTCTCTCTCTCCCTCTCTCTCTCTCTCTCTCTCTCTCTCTCTCTCTCTTTGATGTTTGAACTTTGTTTTAAGCGCTATGCGTGCGTTAATTACAAATTTTTTCACTTCGAAACACCCGGTAATTTCCTATTTTTCGCTAAGTTTGCGAGAGATGAAAATGAAAAAAAAAAAAAAAAAAATAACGACAACTCTTTACGATTATAAAAAAAGTTGAACGAGTATCATTCACATTAAAATGAAAAGAGCTTTCTCCACAACGAGCTCTCTCTCTCTCTCTCTCTCTCTTACTCTCGTACACTCGAAAACAATTCCTGTTTATACATGCCAGCTAAGCCACTTCAATCTGTTTTTTAGTTGAGCCTTCGCCGCAAATTGAAATGTACGCGGAGCTTTTTTCAAATTATTATTTTTTTCCAGAAATATCTCGCTTCTTTCTCGTGCTTTTATACCGCACGACAAAACTAATTTCGAAACGACTTCGCGACGACAACTTCGTGTATATTTTAAGTCGATCCGACCGAAAGAAAACAATTGTATTTTTCATTTCTTCTATTTTTTTTCAGCAAAAGCGTCGCTAAAATCTCGTCTATTTATTGGTCGCTCGGAGGCAATCGCCTGCAGTGGTGGATGATCATTGGGCCGTGGTTGGCGTTGGTGGTGGGGCGCGCCCTCTCGATTGGATTGCCACTCGGTGCTAGAAAATCCCTTGGGCGGTCAAAGATCGTCTATTTTTCGGCTTTCACTCTATAACCTTCCGACCTTTTGTCCCGTGTGCGGCAGAGACGCGCCTTTTGCGATCCACCGGAGATTACCTCGATATAAACTTGCCCGACGATCGCTGATAATTAGTTGCTCTTAGCGCTCCGAGAGCTATACATATATACAT
>JAWWMK010018396.1:0-19304 GCA_035047105.1 Galeopsomyia nigrocyanea | reverse complement strand
CACTATTTCCAAAATATTGTCTGTGCTGATATTTTGGGCCCTGAAGTCGAGTTAAGTTGTTATGCCTTGTCAATCGAATTAAGCGATTATGCATTTTTCACGATTTCACGCTTATTTTTTTGCCGAATTTTTTCAGCCTATTTGACTAACATACGTGAGAATAACATAAGTGAGTAATAACTTACTGAATATGATTTACTGGATAAATGAACTCCAGGTACTAAAATAATGAGCTTAAAATTTTTTTTTTAAATAACGTAAAAATCGTACAGGGCGTAACGACTTAAGTCGGCAAAAGTCCAAATGGATTGATATAAAATTTACTACCGCATATTAATACATATTATCATTATTCAATTTATTCTGAGATAAGGAACTTGAATTTAATCATTAGACTGAGTTTAATGAGAAGTTTTGTCGACTTAAGTCGTTATGCCGTGTACGATTTTTCGAAAACGACTTATGTCATTATGCATCGTGACTTTTGGAGGTCTTAGACTAAATTTGGAATTTTTTGGATATGGTATCTGTAAAAAGGGGTACTCAAACATTAAGAATACGATGTTAACACAATTTTCTCAATGATGGGCCTGTCATGATATATTTTATATTATGTAGTTCAAAATTGGCGCTTCGTAGTCATAATTTAAATTACAATTTCTATGTTAATAATCGCTTGTAGCTAGACAATTAATTTGAAAGCAGTCTCTAATATTATTTGCAGCTTATCTCGCATGACAGATTTACTAGAAAAGTGGGTGGAAGAGGGAGAGAGATTTTCGAATACGTTAATTGTAAATTGAAATAATGAAATTAGTTTTATGGTTTCGCAAGGAAAATCGTTTTTATATTTATATACATACTTTGGCATAGAAAGAATCAGTAATTTCACAAAAGGTAATCAATACATGATTAAAATACTTATAGACTAAAAATAAACTTTTAGCAATACTGTGAGAGATATTAGACATGCATGTTTTCATTGATAAGTTTTTGTGTTTAAAAACAAACGATAACAGAATATTATAAAGATTATATTAAAACATGGAGGGTGCTGTACTTTAAACATCATAAAGTTCAATTATACTCTACATTTTTCATATTGAATTATACATTTTTAATAAATAGATCAATGTCCTTTTGAGTTAGATATTCTGATATCTTCTTTACTACAAAATGATTGAAATCAACAAGGTTTTTAGTGCTTCTAGAAATAACACCAGCGATTTGACATTTGAAGGAAAACAGATTTGAAATCTTGATCAGTTTATTCTTCATAGTAGAGTAGTACAGGGAATGTAATTTATGTTGTTTTATATATTGGTCGAGAAGAGACGTGATATCTTGATTATGTGGGGAGCGACAGAGTGTCTCAATTTTTTCAGTAAGCAGATTGAACAACGTAACGGAACTTACAATTTCGCGTGTCTTCAATAGCTGGATCTGTTGGCAGCACGTTTCAAAAATCTTTTTGCATTTTTTGTAGTAATTTATTATGCCTTGAATCCTATATGGCTCGACTGGTATGCCCTGAACATAACTAATTGCGAACTGTGCAAGTAAAAAATCTAACAGAAGGTCATTTTTGTCTCGAGCAAGTTGAAATATCGAATTCCCACAGAGATCAATAATTTGCACGTCTGCACCATATTCTAATAGCACCAGCGCACTATCTAGATTATTACATTCTACACACTCGAAAATAGCTGTCCTATAATGTTCGTTTCTAATGTTAACGTCAGCACCTGAGTCCAGCAGGAATCGCACATTTTTGACTAAGTTATATTTGACTGCATAATGCAAAGCACTCTATCGCATTTCACTTCGTGGATTTACTTTCAAGTCTAGATATTGCAGAAATTTGACTGCATTCATTTTTTTATTTCCAACTACAAATATCCGCAAATCTACCCCAAGTTTTTCTCTCAGTTGTCTAACGATTTTCGAATCTACCAATATTTGCACTTGTTCCATATTTGCATCTTGAAACATCCAACTAAATGGTTCGAGTGTCTCCTTGCTGACAGCATCCCAATCAGGCAGTCGTTCAATCAAATCTTTCCACAATTCAATGTGTGTGAACCTTCGGAAGTCGCTTAAAGCTTGATGTAGAAACCAGTCTCATTTCCATATAGCGAAAAATTAATTCAACATTTTCAATGACTCGTTGTTCCATGGCGAGACACATTCCATTGCAGTAATTGGCTGTAGGATTGCGTTCCATAAACTTTCGATTAATCTGGATGTTGTTCATAATCAAAACAAATTCGGAAGGACATTTGACTGCGATGAGCAATTCCAGCAACGTATCAATGTCGAGATTTTTTCTTTTTAGGTTATCCATGATGTGAGGTACAACTCTTTCCATCAAATCTGCATAATTACAATAAATGTCACGTCGTCTTGCATCACCCATCAAAATTTTTAAAGCTGTTTTGCCGGTTGAAACATTGGTAACACCAACGTCGGCATCTGCATCCAGCAGCATCTTTACTGCTACTAATTCATAATCATCCAATTCCAAAGCTAGCAGCAGTGGTGTGTCGCCGGATGAGTTTTTGACATCGTAACCATTGTTCAACAAAAACTCGATCAACTGGCGGTTATTGTGCTTGACTGCCAAGTGGAGCAACATCGTCCCATCTTTGGAAACCCAATCGCATGGCTCCGAGTTTTCCAAGATGCACTGGAGTTCTTCATTATTTGAACGCCTGATGAGACGTTTCAATTTGATGTTTAAAACGGATTTTTGTTACTTTAAACGATGCTGCAGGAAGAACATAAAATGAACTGTTATCTTTCTGTGGCCTTAATGTCGTAGTTCGTTATTGAAATAGCATTAAAGCATATTGAGCATGTTGCTGCGTTGATTAATATAACTTAATTATCGAAAACGATAAATTAACCCTCTATCGAACAAAGCTACAATTGGATACGATATTAATTACGTGTCATCATAATTCCGTGGCAGAAAGAAAAGCGTACAGCACGCAACGAACAGTTGTCGGTAAAATGTTTCTAGATTGCGTTTGCAATACGCGTTATCGTGGACTCCAAAGCGAACTGAAAATGTATATACATACCTTTGTTCCAGATCAATAACAGACAGCCAAATAATGACTTCTATCTGAATATGGCAAATCTTATATGCTGTAACAGAAATGAGCAAAATTGAGACTTGTTGCACCGGACACGTTGCTTTCAGAAAGATTCAGACTGAGGCCAACTGACGCCATATAAGCAACACTATATGTAGTATAGGGCCCGCTCTTCTCAGTCTTTCTCATTCTCGCATTTTCGGCGGGTAGAATCCCAACTCCTATGCTCACTTTGCGACCTTCAGCATCTCTTTCTTTCTCATATTGATATCTATATCTATACCTCTCTTTCTCTATCTCAAAAAGATCTATGTTTTTGCCTTACAGTATAATCAGTTTGTACCTATGAATATGTATTTAGTCAAGTGTATAAAAATTGTTTAATCTCAAGGGTTTATAGAATAATTAAACCGAAGTAGCTTTGGGCTCTTTTAGGGAGGTTACGAATCCAATTTTTCGGAAACCAGTTGGATTCTACAATCAAATTACAAGATTTTATTTATTAACAATATTAATAACTAAGACGCTATATTGGCTGAGTCCTTCTTTGGAAAATAATTATAAGCATTATTTGGTTAATTTAGTTTTGAACCTCTATATTAATAAGCTAATTGAATCGATAATCTAAGAAATTTGCAAGTGCCAATCCAAAACATGTGTTAAAAATAACCGAATAGAAAAAAAGTTGAAAAAGGGCTTATTAACATCACATTGTTTCTTTTAGGTGCTGGCAAATACTATCCGTCTCAGACTGCGCGTTGGTTAATTTCTATTCCGCGCTACAAGATGTCGCAGCATGTACCGAAATTAGGTCCCAATAGGGCCTGCTTGTCTCTCTCTCTCTCTCTCTCTCTCTCTCTCTTCCTTTTCTATTTTCAGGGAGTAACCCACTCCTTTACTTATTCTGGCTTTCCACGTTTTCCACATCTCTCTTTCCATGTGTCTGAATGAAAACACGACGACGTGGCGAAGCAGCTAAGTTTTTAGTGGGAAATATTTAGCTTTGTGTTTGAATAAGGAGTGTAATTGGTTATTTAGCTGTCATCATCATATATTGTGAAAATGGTATGTAAACTTTTATACAAACCATGCATTCTGGGTGGTTGGTCAACAACGTGTAAAACTAATGGACTGTGCGCATATGCTTTAAAGCAAAATAATTTAATTCATCATTTATGTTACAGCATTGTCCGGAAAAGCACAAACCACTTTGGAATAGTGAATTGAAATCCTCCGTCAAACGCTTTAAAAATAATGAACTACAAGTATTGGACAAAGTAAGATAGTGTCTGATTTTGTTTCTGATAATGGAGCGACGTTGCTTCACACGGCAGTCGCTTTCAATAATTTGAGTTTGATAAAAAATCTTTTGAGTACTGCTTACGACGTCAACGCCAAGAGTTCATCCGGTGATACGGCGCTGCTCGTAGCTTTAAAATTAGATGATAATTTTGAGGCAGTAAAGATTCTGTTGGATGCAGATGCTGATGTTAGTGTTACCGATGCGTCAACTGGCAAAATAGCTTTGGCTTATCCAATAACTAATTCGAATGAAGTGCTCGAAGAAATTATACCACACTTTGTTGAAAACTTGAAAAGAAGTAGCCTCGACGCTGAAATGCTGGTTAAATTACTTGTCAGAAGTAAGTGGCCCTTGAAATGTGTTTTGCTTATAAATGACGCTCAAGTCATTCGCAAGTTTTTGGAACTTAATGCCTCTTGTGATCATCGCACTGAAATGCTGCTTGCCATGAAATCTTTTACACGTTGAATTGATTCTACGCTACGGTGATGAGTCTGGGAAAATGGCTTTCTATCAATATTTAGTCAGCCTCTTCAGCTCGAATGAGTTTAAATTGTGGAAAGTTTTTATTGAATGCTTATCTATTGTCGGAAAAGAGCAAATTCATTTATTATGTAATATGTTTCGATCGGTAAACGAAAAATATCTAAAAGTATTGCTATAGATTCGAAAATCGCTGTACGAATCAAAGAGAAATTCGAAATAGATTTGCGGACTGGTGTATTTGAAAATCCGCTGGTAGACGCTGTTCAGCTTATGCAACATCAAAACTTCGACGTTAATTCACGAGACTTCAGACAAATGAGTGCTTTGCATTGTGCTGTCAGCATAGACTCATTGACAAATTTGCGGTTTCTTCTTCAATCAGGTGCTGATGTAGATATTGAAGACGGCAAGGGAAGGTCAGCTATTTTTGATTGTATAATACGGAAACGCACGGAGAGTGGGATACTGCTGATAGAATATGGCGCAGACGTGCAAGTCGTTGATGACAATGAATGGACACCATTTGACTGTATTGGAAAAAATTCTCCCCTACTTGATTATCTACTTGCACGGCTCGCAATCGACCATATACGGGGTATAGCAATCGATGAAAAGATTCAGGGTGGAATCGATTCGGATTTGTATTATAAGAAAATTTACAGAGTATGTTGCAAACAGCTGCGAGTAATGAAGGGATACAAAATTGTAGATTCTATTACAATCTTCGCTGTTCTTACTGAAAAAATTGGAAAGCTCTATCGGTTGCTGCGTAATCAGGACACCATTTCTCTACTTGAACAGTATAAAAATCAACATGGGTTGCATTTGCTTTACTACTCTATGATAAAGAGAAAACTGATTGAGATTTCGAATCTGTATCCTTTCTATTGTGACATTGCTGATATTATTTCCAAATCAACTGGAAAATTGATTGATTTTGATCACTTAATAGTAAGGGGGATTTCTGAATATTTAACTCAATGGGACATCGGTGAATTTATAAAACTCAGTAAGTGTCAGATATAATGTATGTTTTAGCTTTATCAGTTTTTGAATGGAAAAAATATATTAGTATGAATAAAATTTGAAAATTGTGATATTCAATCATTCTATTATCTCAGGATTTCTTCGTCAGTAAAGTCTAGTCTAACTATGCTAACTAAAATTAATATTTGCGACTTTTTATACATTTTCAAAAGTATAACAGATTAACCCACCCTATCCCATAACTAAAAGCTTGTTATGTAAAATTGTATGTAATTCATATCCAAATTTCAAGAGCAAAAATAAAGGTAGTTTTGTAATTATGTTTAATGGCAGCGTAAATTGATTGTGTCACTGATATTCCAGAAAAATATATTAAATAGTCATATATCATGAAACTAAAGAGAGAAAAAATTAGCTAGTCAATTTATTACACGTGCTGTGATGGGCTTTCCCTCTCGTGATGGGTAATTATATCATCTTTTTTTATCGCAGTTGATTGCGATCATTGATTAATTTTAACAAAGGTCAATACTAGACCTGGATTCCACTTAAAAATCATCATTTCATTGTTTTATCGAAAAAGATTCAACATATAAAGTAAAGTACGCGCATTTTTCAAACAGCTGTATCTATTCATAAAATCGATGGCCAAAAGCGAAGGATAAACAAAATAAATAACGAGATAAATAATATATTAACGTGCGCGAAAAGACCGTCGACGTAAGTTCGATTTTGCATAATTTGAAAAAAAATAGTTAACAAAAACTTCTACGACGTGAAAATTACGAAGAAAATTTTTTTCCAATGTGTAGTATGCACAAGTTTACTTATTTTGAAATTGCGTAGAAAAGTTTAAAAACAGTGACAATAACGGTTAGATTGCGCACGTTTAATATTCATCATCGAAAATTAATGAATTTCAGGCTATTAATATTTCCATTGAGTACGTACGAAAGAATATTGATACGAAGCAAGTAGTAGTTATCATCTGCAAACCGTTCTATTATTCTAATCTAGTCCCGTCGGTGTTTATAAAAAAGTTCGCGGAGAAGCTCTCGTCAATAATTATCGACGTAAATGATAGCGTTGAAATAGGGGGGTGATGATAAAATGTCGAAAGATTGGGCCTTGGTGCAGAAGTCGCACATAAATAATTTGAATGTTCTTATCATCTATGGAAACCAATACAACAATGTCATTCTGGAACTAATGAATTGGATAAACTTCACCAGGCTATTTTCCGTTACGTAAATTTTTGGATCTTACCGTGATTGAATTGCATCAACAAGTTAGGTCAGCTTCCTTGTTGAGTACTACCAATTACACTGGCATGGTGGTTCACCAGTACAATCCATTCGTCGTTACTTACAAGAGAGAAAATGTATCGTCCAACACCATCTTTTTCCCCAAAAAACTATACAATCTCCACGATTACCCATTACTGGGGGTACATATACTGGTTTCTACATTAATTCCCCAGTCGTATGTTACCATGGCCGCAGTGAGTATCGCAATTTGAATTCTTTCGACGGCACTGAAGTTTGAATCACGAAAGCTCTAGCATAGAAATTTAATTTTTCTGCGAAAGTTGAAGTTATCGACGATTTTAAAGCTGGGAGGCGACGTTAAAAATGGCAACGTTCATTTCACGATCAATACATTCTTTCGCTTACTCCCATTTGATGATCGACATTACCAAATAAGTATTCTTATACATTGGGGGAAGTCTTGATTATCAAGCAACGTCCAAAGTATTCAGGTGCAATCGGATGTACATCCGTTCTCGTGTTTGCAGTATACACAGTTATTCTCCTAACTCTTGCTGTCATCGTGAGACTCTTCAAGTTGGACCAGAAGTTATGATCGATCTACTATATTTCTCAGATAATTTTGGGGAATTCAGTGAGCAATGAACTAAAGAGAAACGTAGAGAAGATTATTTACATGTTATGTTGGGAAGGTGTCTCCGTTAGGAGGCACCCTATCACATTTTAAGGGCAAATGTTGAATAGATTTTCATCTATTCACAGAGAAAAACACGGGTTTGTGTTTTTTTTTATTCTCTGTAGACACCGAGGTTTGGTGTCCTGCGTTTCGTCTTGGATTGCCGACGTAGACTCATCAGTGACACAAGTCAGCAATCCGTGTGTCAGACGCTTCTTATAGAAGGAAACTAGGGGGTATATAGTCCCCAAGGGTGATATATGCTAGCTCGCTAGCATACTTCAAACATTATTTACATGATTTTGATTTACATATTTATATTTTTTTCACGAGTGTAACGGAATTCTTTACCCACTAAATAAATTTTGATCAGAGCAGTTCATCGATTTTCAAACTCTAGAAGATGCCGCTGTAGCAAAAGTCCGTCCATGTATGGACACTGGTACTCAAAACAGCTCCCTGCAATGGATAAGTACCCAAGATGAATTGCTAAAAAAAGCAATTTGAATTGCTAAAAAAATTCCAGGGGAATAATTATTGTAGGGGCAATTGCTTGGATTCTCTAATAACAAAAACTGAGAACGATATTGACTACAACTCGTGCATTGATAATGACATTCGGGGCAAAGCTGTAGCCGATTTGTTCTCTCAAAACATTGACGCTTGGCTCTTCAGTTTAGTGAAAGAGCTTGCGGTGCCATCACATAGTTTCCTGGTCTATTTAAGAACATCACCTTACGGTCATCGATTTGATGCCACATTACTGTCGCTTCACGAATCCGAACTGCATAGACTTTGGATGAAAAACGACGAGATTCTATGGAGAAATTTCTTCGAGAAGAACATGTGAATTAGACGATGAAAAAAAGAACAGATTTTGGCTACGATATTTGGCTCAAAGTAGCCACCGATATGACAATCATGAACACAGAATTTCATGTGAATATGACTTGAAATTCCTCATCATCAATTTTCTATTCCTTTTGATTTCGGCCGAGGTTCTCTGGCACTGCATGAGAAAGAAAGAGACAAATTAAATATGTATTTTTGTTGTGAATTGCACTTACGTTCGTATTTTAAAAATAAGTGTGTTTTTTCATCCTTGCAAAATATTTAAAGATGTTTGGAGTGGTGAACCATTGTTGGCATACCGAAATGTACACAATGAACAAATAAGTTACATTACTATGATGTTTTTTGATAATTAAACATTTATCGACTATTTTATTAGAAAAACGACTGCATCGTAGATCCGGGAGACTCAGTTTGCGATCCATTAATGTTTTTTTTATCATTACACTGAATAACTTGTCTTTTTCAATTTTCATACCTTCATAATTCACATGCAATAACTAAGAGTTTTAGCGCGGAGGAGGGGGCGCCGTCAATTTGCCTGTATCTTTGGAAAATACTTTTGGATACAAAAATATCTAAGAAATATCTGCCATTTGGCGATTACGCGATAGCGCCATACGCGATTTTTCTATAGTTGTATTGATAGGGCCATTTTCCTCGAGCCGGTCAAAATACATGACGGTTTTGTAATAGAAATAACTAAAAATCGTTGCAAGATTCAAATTTTATGCTATTTTAAAATTTAGTCTTTCCTCATTTGTTCACTGTCGTCGTGAACTTCGCAACAATAACTTTGAATAAATTGATACAAAGTTATTTTTACCTTCAACTGAATTGAAGAGCGTTATAAACATGAAATTAAATCGATGGTGCTTGAAATCTTATTTGTAATCAAGATTATTTGAATCAAATTATTTAAAAATGCAACAACAAAAATATCGTATAAAAATTTATTTATTGAAATAATGTGTACGTTAATTGAATAATGAAGCCGCACGTGTCGACCGAGTTTGCCGATAGCGCCATAAGTAAACAAACAGCTATCCATGATGATTGAATAGTTGTTCTATTAAAAAGTTTTGAGAACGACAGGAAACTACGATCAAGGTACTAGTATAAATTGTACAATTCGGCATATTACCGAAATAAGTTCAAATATGTCTTTATCAAATGTATTGTTCTATTTAGACGCAAATAGGAAAAGAAATTCTGCAGCTAGCAGACATTCATGTTCGTATTTTTCACGCGTGACAACTATATATATTCGTAACGCGTTCAGTAATGTTTCGTTAATATTTTTTCATCCCCCAGTAAGCTTCCAAAAGTAAAAGATGAACTTTTTAAAAATAGTTTACCGTTACCACGATACTTTACCGTTTTTATACAATGGAAATTTCTTAGAGTGATTCACATTGACGAAAGTTCAGGGAATAAGTCAACTTAGTAAATAAAATCACAATGCATTATATCCAGAAATGTAATGAAAAAATCGAGTATTTCAATTCTAATGCGGCCATACCTATCGACTTCGACCAACATTGGGATGAGTTCATGTATTTCTCTTGACATTAACATAAATTTTTTTGTCGGTTTTTATTTTGCGCAACAGTTAAAATTACAAATGATTTCAGCTGGAAAGATGTTTTTGTAGTAATTGATGGAAAGTCTGATGTGCATGTAACTTTGACAAAAGTAGGAGGTTCTAACGGTTTTTACAATCTCGGGCCTTGGCTCCATCCATATCTAGATTATAAGTGGCATTTGGATCGTAAGGATTGTAGCAAATTTATCAGTGTTACTAGTGTTGCCGTGAGTTTTGGAGTACATGACATGAACACACTGCGCATGATTCTTCAAATCTTTAAACTCAATTTTAGACTCTTTTTTTGTAGGTGGATGTGTGCGATAGGTTATGGGTACTTGATAGTGGTAAAATTGATGGACAAATACTTTGCGACCCAAAACTAGTAGTCTTTGATAGCAAGTTTGACAGACATCGAGCTACTCACGTTATACCAAGAAATGTAGCATTCACCAACGATGGAAAAGGTCTTCTGACAAATCTTGTGGTAAATGTTCCAGTCGGATTGTGCGAAGGAGCAACTGTGAGTAAAAAGATACTGAAAAATGACGGATGTCGAAACTAACTAAAACTTATTTGGTGAAAAATAGACTTACATTACTGATGTCGAAAATAATGATCTAATAGTTTGGAATACAAAGTTTAAACGCATTGTGTTAGGCGAGACATTCTCATCAAAAGGTGGACTACAGCCAATGGACTTTAATCGTAATGAGTGGAGTTTATATTTTGCATCTTTGACATCGAAAAATGTCGCGCTGGTTGCGGCTCGAGAGTTTTTCGCTTATATGCATAGAGTTAGACAATCTATTTCGTTCAAAATTATAATGGGTAAGGATGTTTTAACTAAAGAGCCGACAGCTCTTCGATACTCGAATCAATTTGATGTTTTACTTATTGGTCGAAAGTACTTTTAATTGTTGGCCACAAAAGGATACATTGAACTCTGTACGGATGGTGAGTGCACATTTTATTTTTATTGCAAGCGTTTGGATACTTCATGAAAGATTAATAATTCTCAATTGTATTTCAATAATTAGCAAACACTGTTCACTGAAAATGAAAGTTTGCAATACATTGCTAGCATGAAAATTCCACCTGGGTGGGGTAATGACATAAAGAGAGATACACTGTTCATTCTTTCAAACTGTATGCAGAAATTTCAAAACGGAGGTTTAAATATCAGTGAAATTTACTTTCAAATATCATTTGACTGGGTAGACGATCTTCTAAAACACACAAATTGTATTAAGTCGTGACTTTAAGTAAATTCTACTTTCTGCCATGCATTGTGTATGTTTACAAAACTTTGTACCAATAAAGCTATGAGTATTACGCAATAACTTTGACGGTCGTTTCATTCAAAATCCTTTTCATATACATATAGTAAAATTGATGAAGAGATCAGTTGATGCTCAATACTATAATATGAACTGCAGCTTTTATTTATGTAACTAGACATAAATTTAATTTCAGAATACATTTATTTTTAGTATATACAGGTTACATGTTTAGATTAAGCAAATTGTTTCTTTGGGATTATAGAATGCGATAGATAAATATAAATTTATTCGTATACGTGAATCTCTCTCTCTCTCCCATACTGCCCACACCCCAGTCGGGTAAATCTAACTTATACGAGTAGGCTGCAGATAATGCTAGCGTCTGTTATCAAGTCAATTTTAGCTCCAAGCAATTACTAATATAAAAATTCTAATTTGAAATGTGGTTACAAAGCGCCAATTTTGAACTTTATGAGAACCATATCAGACCCAATCAGACCCGTCGTTACAAATAGCAAAACAGTAACTCGTTAAAAATTAGCGCTTGGTCGAGACTTGGTAGTCAAATGACACAATTCAAATAACAATTTCTGTGTTACTAATTGCTTATAGTTAGAAAATTAGTTTGAAAAGAGTATCTAGTGTTATCTGCAGCCTATTCGCATTTCAGATTTACCTGAAAGGTATAAGGAGTAATTTCTACTGTAACAGTTGAGCCGGATTCGTACTGTGCGATGAAGTCGTACGATAGCTTCTGCCATCTGGTGGTGAGAAACCTTGTGCTCACGCTAAAGCTAACTGACGCGCAAGCATTTTGCCGCGTAAAAGCGCATCTGTCGAGTTCACACAACTATGTTGTTCTTCGTATGTTACCTCCGAACGAAGACGATCGAAATTGATTTTCTAATCACTTATGAACATTTCTTTTTAACTCGAGTAAATAAATGATCATTATCAATCCATTCGAAATTACGTAATGATTGGAGTGATGATGCAACATTTGTGACAGTGAACGTAAATGCGCAGCTATTGTTTATTTTTAGTTTTATCGTAATCAGAACATCATTACCAATGAAACATCCTCCTTATATAAGTTTAATGACAAACATCTTATGAATAACCAATAAACAACTTTTACCACTACAGTTTATTTTCTCTTTCATTTGTAAAATAAACAGTGGACATACCCATTCCACAAAAATGTGGTAATCATTCTTTTTTCATAAGCAGCATAAATAATAAGTTTGTTGTAAACACTGAAACAACTACTAATAATAGCATGCTTCTATATTCTGTTTGTTTTCAAAATTATTAACCCAATTGTAAGCACATTTGAAAAAGCAGTCCACATATAGTAAAAATCTAATTTTTTTTTAAATTAAATCATTGACAAATTTCCAAATTTAAAATCATGCACTGAATTGAAAGAGAAATCTTGTTTGATCACATATATTCCCACCCCTAGCAGGTACATACGTGAATACCCTTGTTACGTAGAAATCCTTTTTACAAACTGATGAAACTTCGAATGAATCATAAATTATATAATTTATTTTATCTCTATAAGTAGAATAAAATGGCAATATTTTGTATTGTAGCGATATAAAGCGGTTAAAGTGAAAAATAGAATTACCAACTTGTTGGTACCAAATTGCTTTATCACACTCCCTAGATATTTAATTAAAACTTGCTCATAAAATGTATTTTTTCATATCATTACTCGTGTAATAAATGCAATCATAGAAAACCGCAGTTCATGCAACCATAGTTCTACCACGTTCGTAGTATATACAAAGGCTGATGAAATTTTTCTCTTTCATTTTGTTCTCTTATGCTTATATAGGTTCACCTAACTGTACTTTTCTTGCAATCGCTTTTCCCATTTTTCTGCCCCACTTTTTTCGAGTCAACAACCCTGATGCAGCGTAATAAAATAAAATTCATGCACAAAATAAAATTCAAGCGAGATGCATTTCGCTGTTGGATAAAGTTTCTATGAAGTCTTTTCATACGAGTTATCATTGAGAAATGAAGTGGCATATTACAAAGTGAGTATTGAAGTGTAAACAAAGGGTAAAAAAATGATAACAAGTGAGAACAAACAATGGAACAAAAAAAAGATCACAGAGACATACATTACAAAAAAGAGAAGATATGAAGGAACGAGAGTACCTAAAGAGTCTAAAAAAAACAATGAAAAGTTGATTGACATCTAAGAATAGTTGTTGACCGGAGGGCATCAAATGAGACAAAAAACTGAGACAGAAAAAGCGATTTGGAGAAAATTGATAAGACGAAAATCAGTGAAGCGAGAAAAGTGAATAACTGCTGTGAAAAATATTGGAAGAAAAAGAGGGGCTCTTGAACAAATAAAATATAAGAGTCGATAGTGAGCGAACGAGAAGAAAAGAAAGAATAAAAGAGCCCTTCACTTGGCGAAATTAAAAAGCGAAGGACGTAAACATCGTGAGCGCAGCCCTCCCTCGTGCTTTCCTCGTTCCTTCTCATTTCCCGCCTTTTTTTTATATCGACGCGCTGTGAATATACTTTCTTTCCGATTGAAAAAACTTGAAAGATATTTTTGTTTACTGTCTGTTGAACTACGACTTTTGAAAGTTCAATTGCTGAAACAAGTTTTCCAAAAGTTAATTGAAATTGCAGTGAGTGGCTCGTAATTCATCGTTTTTGAAAAAAATGACTGTGCATATCAGCCAATGATTTAAATTGTCAAGACAAATTTTTAAGCCCGCTATATTTCCGTAAAAACGTTCACGTCTTGCTGTACTGAGTTAGCACAAAAAATCATTGTATATTTTAAAGTGGAGAAATGCGAGTAAGGATGGGTATGAAATTAGTAGTTAAGAGTTGATTTAAGAAGGCTGGAAGAAAGTTGGATGAAAAGAAGGGATGAATTTGAGGGTAAATAAAAGCAAAAGTTTGGACGCGAAGAATGAGAAGGGCGAGGCTGCATCTCTCGCCGGCCTATCCCATTATCAATGCAGGGCCGTGTCTCTCGTCCCTTGCTTTCGTTCGGCTGCTCCCGCTGGCGATAATAAGATAAAATGGAGATGGAGAGAGAGGGAGAGAGAGCACACGCAAAGTAAGGAATAAAATAAAGGAAGAAAGGAAGACAGAAAGACAAGGATAGTCGCGAGAGTCGCGAGAAGGGAGGGAGGGAGAGAAATGTCATTATAGGCGGCAGCAGAGCAGAGAGCCGAGTTGGGCTATATAAGTGCGAGCATGAAGCAGCGGTGGCGGCGGCGGCGCAGGTCGAAGCCCTCAGGGAGAGCGAGAGAGAGACGGAGCGAAAACAGCAGAGCGCAGCGAGTTGCACGTTGCAGCGTTTTCCCGCGCGCGCCAAGTGCAGCTAGCGAGCGATTGGTCGAGAGCTTGCTAGGGCCGAGCGGTGGGGGGATGAGCGAGCGAGCTGCGTTACAGCTCCAGAGTGAGCGCGAGATGGGGGGGGGGGGGGACGTTGGCTGGTGGCACGTGGTAGGGGCTCGCGAGGGGTCATCGTCGTCGTCGCGTATACTTATAACGCGCGACGTAGTACTACGTAGTAAGGGAGCGTAGGAGGGGCGGTAGCGGACTGGAGGGGACAGGCTACTGCCCCGTAGGGTAGCGTCCATTGATCCTCAGCTCTCGCGCTCCTCGCTCGCTCTTTCTCGCTCTCTGGGGGACGTCTCGCTCGCTCTACCTACCGATTCCCAGCGAACCACTTCTCCTCTTCTGCTTTCTCTCTCTCTCTCTCTCTCTCTCTCTCTCTCTCTCTCTCGATGAATTCTTTCCAGCTTTTCTACTTACATTATATTTATTTTTTTCTTTACTTTCTTCTTCCTTCCTTTTTCATATCTGTTTTTTCAATTTTTTTTTTTATTTCCGAACCTCCGGCTCATTTGGCGCGCACGCGCCATCGACCAACCGTTTTTTTCCTCGAGTGCCCATACTCTTTCGCATCGTCCTCCTCTTACTTTTTCTTTCCTTTTTTTTCATTTTGTTCTCTTTCTTATTCCTGTTTGCTGGCGTTCACCGTCTTATTTGGATTCGGCAAGCTCTTTCGTTCCCGTCGCGCGCTTGTTTCGAGCGAGAGCGCGGGAGACGCGCGACGCTGCGCCATTCGGCGTGTGGGCGCAACGCCAGAAGGACTTGCGCTGTTTTGATAACGAGTTCACATCGAGTCGCCCGCCAAATTATTCCACTTGCGACCTATGTGTAGACTTTGATTCTATTTTCGCTAAGATTCTCTCATCGAAATCGCTTTTCCGCATTACAATGTTAAAAGCCTCTTGATTTTCGTTATGATTAAATAAAGTATTGTCTCTAACTGGTAGCAAATGGCTTTTCTGATGAAACTTGTTATATAAATCTTCTCGTTTCGCCAACAACTTTTTCATGAGCTAGCATTTGTTGTAGAAAATTGACAGATAGAATGAGATCACTGATAGATTAAAATGAAAAGGATCATGTCGTATTTCATAGATTTTTACCAATTTTTCATATTATCCACATAAATAACCTGATTCAACCACCTGCCTCTACTTACATATACATCTGAAGCCAACCAGTAAGTCTGACAATAATATTTTGATCCAAAAAGGTGGTCGTTGCCCTCCGATCTCGACGTGAACGAGAGGATAATAGATTAATCTCATGAAATGATTGTGTTTTTGTAAAGGAACGTTTGCAAGTCAGAGCATTTGCACGAATAATAAGTATGAGGAAAGAAAGGTGAGATGAGCCGTTTAAAAAAAGGAAAATGAAAAAGCGTACGTAAGGAGACTTGCCGTGGAAAATGATACGAGTGACGAAAGAGAAGTATCGATTTTGTAAAGTGTGCAATATTGAAAACGGCTCAGAATTCATCGGAGAAGCGCGGGAGTAAAAAACTTCAATGGACGCAGAGAGGGAGAGAGCAAGGTATAAAGATAAAGTATAGTGAGAGAGAGAGGCGCTGCTACAGTGCACCCGCTAATGTAATGTTACAAGCTTCCCGCGCGCGTCCCTCGGCGCGTCCGGTACTGGTTCCGAACGAGGACGAGAGCGGCGGAGAAGGAGCGAGACAGTGCAGAGAGAATGAGAGAACGTCGACCACCCTCGTCGTTGTATAGCCGTTATATTCGGCGCTCGATACAGCAACCAGTAACTTATATACTCCATTCTCGAGGGCCAGCGAGCTGTAGAACGATCGACCTTTACATATTGCGCTTCTCTACGCTCGTTCTCCTCGTTAGTACGCTAACTAACTATTATTTCACCTAACGTTCATTTCAATTTCACCCTACCATTTTCACTACTTTTTCCGATACTTTCGTCTCATTCGTTTTACAAGTACTAGCAAACGATTTTTATGAAATTCTATGCAATATGGAAAACAAAAAATCTGGAGTCAAAAAACAGCGTAACTAAAATGCAATGAAACCATGGCCGAAACACAAAAAGAAACTTGTTGAGTCCAACAAGAAAAAACAAATAAAACCCGGCAGATTAAAATGGCTTTTGCCGAGTTGAACCAGTTGGGAAGCTGCAGGGTTGGGGCTCCTGCTGAGCGAACGATGAAAAATTGATCCTTCCATGTATACAATGGCCGCGCCGAGAGTTGTAGACCGAAGCGGTGTCGGCTGCCGAAATTTGCCAGACTGTACATATATACGTGCAGCTAGACAAGCGGATGAGCCGTGCAGTTACAGTTATGGCTTTCTCTCGACATAAAAGAAGTACGCTGCACGTCAAATGCATTATTTTGTAAAGTATGAATATCATCATATTTTACTTTATATCGAAAATATGAACAATTGTAACTAAAATTTTAATATACTCTCAACAAATCATTGTCATTATTGTTTCATATAAAATTGTTGATCATTGAACCATTCAATTTTAAAATAAAACGAAATATAATATATCGTAAAAGAATTATTAAAACACGCGGAAATTCTTAATCTGCAAAAAAAAATTATTACAACACTGTTTACTACCCTGTTCATTACAATATTTCGACATCGTGTCGTGACGTCAGAAAAGAAATCGAATCACCAGTGGAATAATAAATTTTCGGAGCATCGCGTTGTTTTTTTCTGTCAGGGCCAGCTGAAAAATATAAAGCTTTCGCGAGCTATGGCGCGAGTAGCGTTTGTTTACAAACACAGCGAGCGAGGGCTGGCAGTCTGGTGCTGGTTATTGGCCCCTTCTTCCCTGAAACGCTTTGCGCCCCCCTTTCCTCCCTCCAGCCCTTCCCTCCCTCTTCGTGTTGACGCTTATATCTATATGTCCCTTCTTTCCACCTCCCCGCCCGCTCGCTTTCTCGTTCTTTCCATCTTCCGCGCGCTTTCCCTCTTTGGCGGCCGTTCGCTCGCTTGCGCGCGGAATGCCTTATACCATGCCAAGGCGAGAGCGCGCCAACGCCAGACGGCCACGCAGCAACTATATAGCGAGTGCGATTTTCTTGGCTCGTTACTTTTCTTACTTTGTTGCACTTTATGCGCATAGCCTCGGCTGAGTCAGAAGCGAGCGAGAAAGCCATAGGGTTCAATGGTCAGGGTCTTCGCTCGCTCCCTGCCGTTCATGTGCGCGGCGCACATGTGGCTTATTGTTTGCCGACGCGCGCTTCTCCCTCTTTCGCTCTTTTTTTTTTCCCCCGCGCTTAATTTTGCAGCCGCGGCGCGACGACGAGCAGCAGCAGCAGCAGCTCTCCCATTTTTCGGCGCAACTTTGTTTCCGCACCCTTGTTTCCCATCCTCCTATATATCCTCTCGCTCTTCTTTTGTATTTTGTATGTGCGCAGTCGACACCATAAGAATGCAAAGCTCGACAGACGGCTTTTTCTACATATACTTGTACAAGTACTACGAGTCTACCTGCCGACTGCGACTACGCGGTTCAAGACGTCCCACTGTTCGTTGTTTTGTCACATATTCATATTTCGCTCGGCTCATCCAATTAACTCTCGTTCAACGTGTTTTTTTCTTTCTCCCCCTCTCTTTCTCTTTCGCACACTATGTATACCATCACCGCAGCATCAGCCTATTTTCACGCAAATACAGCGACAATGTTGCTCACAATGAATAACAGGCTGCGCATGCACCCTTTGCTACACTTGTTTTAAAGTGATGTCACATGGCTCCCTCGCCAAACTCTAACAATGTACAGACTAGTTTTCAAACTATCGGAATAGCGAGGGTATAGTTGTTGAACGTGCTTTGCAAAAAATTTCAAAATCCACATTAATATACATTTCTCACGGTAAAACGATCGAATTTGCAACTCGCATAGAAGAATTATCGATTATTATGCAGCAGTGCATCAAGGTCACAAGCTGACATACTAACATAGAAACATCTTATATATAACAGTTCTTATTTTCAGTTCTTATTTTTTGATTGGTTAAAAATACTGAACATCGAGCGCTCCACCTTGAAATAAACTAATGAATCTATCAATAGGTTTTATTATTTGAATTTTATTTCATTTGACCTTATAATACCGTCAAGTTTTATTAATAAGCTGTTTATCATGCATCGCACTTGCGTGCTATATTCCCATCTTGATCTATTGATACTTTTTCAACAGCACCTCTACAGCCGCATCTGCTGTCAGAAATGATGATGAAAATCTATTATTGATAAATCAATTACATAAGGGTATATTTGAGCTCGTAAAATTCTCTGATGATAAAAAAAAATGGGCAAAGACCCCGTGTAAAAAAAAAAGTCTGGCAAAAGTCTGGCAATAGTCTGGCAGAAGTCTGGCTTAGAAAAGTCTGGCGGAAG
>JAWWMK010018385.1:0-19306 GCA_035047105.1 Galeopsomyia nigrocyanea | reverse complement strand
TAGGCGTTTTACTTGAGCGCCAAATCCTATAGGTTATATGGTTCACGAATTTTTTTCGTGAACTTTCTAACAGGGTTTCGAAGCATTTTTTTTTCAATCTCGAACATGTCATTTTGGGCGTTAATGGGTTAATCGATGGAATTGTTCCAATTATTCGACATTACAGAGTTCCAGAGGAGTGCGAGTTGAGACGAATAGATGAAACTTACGTGCCATTGATTCATTCGCTTTGGCCTCGCAGAGACACTAAACATCCGGAAAAGACCCTCGAGTTTCTAACGACAATTGCAAGACTCAACGGTGATTACGGACTTTTCTTGAAAAAAGACAAATCCTTAGTTTCGTGGATTTTTCATTGCAACTTCGGTTGTTTAGGTATAATGCAAACGTTAGAAGAACACAAGCGAAAGGGTTACGGAAAATGTGTAGCGCAAGCTCAAATTAAATTTTCAGCCGAGAAGGAAAATGTAGACTTGACGATAATTACCATTCAATCTAATCTTCCAGCGCAAATATTATTCGAATCAATGGGTTTCAAGCGAGTTGCAGTACCCGCTAGGATTGACATCAATTTATAAAATATTTTGTACTTACAACTCCTAGTTTTTGAAGAATGAAAAACGCTGCCAGTTGCTCTGGCCGAATACTTTCTGGAGAGAAAGTTTATTTATCTATATTCAATTTAAAAAAAATAGTTCAAATTTATAACGACAAAAATAAACGATAAATTATAAAAAATATGAAATTTCAAATCCCAAAAAATCTTATTTGATTAACATTTTACGTATTACATTAGCAGTGTGCTTTCTCGAAAAGAACGAAAATATTTATATAGACCAAATCGAATCTTATCCCTACTGAAAAAAGATCACGTGAAATGTACGTTAGAATTTTTCGAAAAAAGCATAAACGAAGCTTCCTCTCCAAGGAAGCAAAAATGATCCTAATCAACTTAATTTCATTCGTGACTTTTATCTGTGAACATTTAATTACATAGACTGACTTCCCACGAGTCGGCGGGTGGTCGACTTTGCACCTGGAACACAACTGTGTCAGATTTTGCGCACCTATATACAGTAGAAGGGTTTTATGACATTGAAATAGAAGGTAAACTTTCAGAGGGGTGAGTACAGTTTTTTTTTTCGTGTCAACCATACGTTTATCGTATCGTGTTAAAAAAAAAATATTTGCTTGTCTAACTGTGCAAATCGAGTAAAATTTCACGTTTTTTTTTAATTGTCATGCAGCCAAGGGAATTATTTTCATTTTCATTTCACACATTGCGATTATAATTACGCGAAAAGAAAAATCGCGGTTTGCAACTCTCCGTGCTTATATTTATTCAGATGACTTTCCGGGATACGCAGGAAGCAAATAGATTAAGTAAAGTAATGATGACACGCCAATCTGACACTTTTCATTAGTCAAGATTATATATACGTTTGCTCTATACAATAACGGCCATCCTCACGTATGTACGTTACGCTTAATTCCTCGATAAAATCGAACCATTAGATGCGCACTATAAATTATTCAAATTTCGTAAAAAAAAAAATTATCTCAAACACTCGGAAACTTATACATATCCTCGAATTTACGACGACACAAGTGATCGTGCTTAAGAACCCAGCAAACAACCATTAATAACCAAATCGACGAAAAGCACCTCATCCCAAATAAAAAAAAAACAGTAGCTAAAAAAAAGCCACGATTCATCGATTCAAATTGAAGCTCAACGCGGGCAACAGCTGGTCAATGTAGCTATATGTCCTCGAAAAAAAATAGAGAGAGAGAGAGAAAAGTATCATGGACTGTACGATATATAAATGCAGGTGCGAGCTCCCGTTCCAATTGACTCATCGACGCGCGCGCGCAAGACGACGCATTCTCATATACACGCGCTAAAGGCCCCTTATCTGGATCTCCGAGAGAAGGGCGCATATATATATACACCCTGCGTGTGCAAGCATCTGTCTTGCGTTGCGTGTATATAGTCGGAGCAACTTGGGAAACCAGGCCACAGAAGAGGGTTGTGTTGTGCGACGGCATCTGGCTAGAAAGAGAGAGAGAGAGAGAGATTTGACTGAGTGATATTGCCTACTACTACTACTAGTTTGTATATACCGGTCATTCGGTTCTCATGCCAGCTTTTTCGTCTGAGGTCATTTGTCCGATTTTTCGACCAAAACTTTTCGGGGGGTTGCTTGCGACAATTTTGAGCTGGGATTTCTTTTTTTTTTCGCAGCTGTATACTTTTGATTGATAACGTTGAAATGTGTAACGATATTGCCAGAGCGGTTTTCACAATATTAATTTTTCGGTAACATCGGTTTCACTTTGGGTGTGTACGATCATAAATCATGTCTTTTTTTTTGTAAGGATGAGCGAGTTCGAAATTTGGAATTCTAAGTGAGAAATATGGAAATTGATTTACATAAGAATTGGAGTGACGAAACTTTATGTATAAATGGCATTTTGCTGTTGTTGCAAGAGAAATGGTAGGTTGACTTCCATGTAAAGCTTTACGATTGCAGCTTTTTGTATAGTTAAAATGAAAGAAAAGAATACAACAATAAGTCAGCTTTACTTCCGCGTCCAATTACTTGGAAAAATATTAAAATTAAAGAATTCTTATTACGCTCAAAACATAGCAAAATATGATAACATAAAAAAATACTTCAATATAAAAACCTCATAGATTGTCATAAAATTCCGTAATTGTCGAAAATTAAAAAAAAACTGAAAACTTTCTTCACTCGATAAAGTTTCCTCGATTCGGTCTCGTGCCGTAAGTATAAAACCTTCCTCAACAGAAATAAGAAAAACAACAAAGCTCAACGAAACGACAGTCTTAGGCTTCGATATATCCTATAAATGATGAAAGCATACATAATACAGAGAGCAAAAGGCAATTTACCTTCTGCCGAAGATTAAGTCCCAAAAGACAAATAGTTGCAACGCCGATGTTTCCCTTTAAAATTAGAAGACCCACTGCTATCGCCTCTATACGTATATACACACACGTGGAAGCCCGGTAAAAGGGAAGTATACTGTATAAGCGATCGCGCCAGAAGGAGAGAAAAGAAGCCCCTTTTTGTGGAACTCGACTTGCTTGAGGGATTCGCAGCAGCAGCAGCACCCCAAAAAAAGTCAAGCGTGAGAGCGCGCGCCAATTTTCAAGGGGACGAAAACCAGCACATTGCGATACATACGTATATAATATATTCTTCTTATTTATACACGGAGACGTTCCCATGGAACTTGCGACCCGCAATTTCACGCTCATTTTTTTTTTTTGGTCTGAGAGGATGTTTCAGAAGAAAATTAATGCGAGAGAGAGTTTTCACGCCGATGCAAAAGGGTTTTTCCACGTTTGAATTTATCTGTTGTGATTGGTTGGTAAAAAGGGCTTTTTTGGGATCGGTTAAGCAATTAAATTTTATGGTATGCTCGTGCCGTTTGTTTCTTTTTTTTTTTCATCCGTTGCAACCGTTTTACCCGAGGATTTATCGTGTATGGTTAAGTAGATGTTGGATAACCCCTTTCAAAATAAACGCTAATCATGTGTTACGGTTCGAAAAGTATCGATGATGAATGTATATCGACGATTATCGATTCGATATATACGAATGTTTTGATTTTAATAACTATATGTTTTACTTTAAAAAGGGTTACACACAACTTGCCCGAATAAAAAGTAAATTATACAAAGATGTGACCACATCTCGACGCGACACACGTTAAATCGACCTCATCGATCGCGCGCGTGCATAATATATAAAAGCTTCGAAAGACCACACGAGCTTGGAATGCGAAATGCGAATGCGCGGTGTCGAAGAAAAAAAAAAAGTATATACAAACTACGGCATATATCTGCACATACTTTAGAACACAGAAGAGCCGCGGCGCCACATCCGGTCCAATCACTCTGTCGCTCCATTATATATACATATGCAGATTGAGCGAGATGCGTGCGGCGAAATTCTAAAAAATCGCGTCTAGGTGCACTGACGAAAAAAAAACGCGGACTAATTGGGATGCTGGGAACCGCAAAAAATATATATGACGATTGTCCGAAAAAAACGATTTATCTTTTTCCGCCTCTTATCTTCGATGCGGCTGCATTCTTACATGCGATGTGTTTGTGTGTGTGTGTGTGTGTGTGTGTGTGTGTTGTAGATTGGCCCACATTTTTTTCTCACTTCTCACAGAGATTTTGCCTGAACAAAGATTTTTTCTCTCTCTTCTTTGCCTGACTGAAAATACAAGGCTTGGGAAGATTTTGCTTGTTCTGGGAAAGAAGCGTGTGAGTATTTTTGGATAGAAGTTTGAAGTTTTCAATGATTTTCTTTGTGGATGTTTGTTGTTTAGTTTGTTGCTAAAATAGCGTTTTTCGAATTTAGACATGTTTATATGGATTCTATGTTGGTTAGAATAACATTTTTTTTAATAAAAAATACTTAAATTTTTTATTACGAAGCTAATGAAAATTGATAATTATTAATTGTTCGTTCGAAAAAAAAAATTATACAATTTCAATGTTGTTAAAAAATAATTACGTGAATTCCATTGAAATAAAAATTGTACAGAGTTAAAACATAAAAGCAGTGAATAGCCATCGGTTACCGTATTACTTTCAAAAACTGACCACGAACTTTTAATCCTTTTCAAAGAGCCACTTCCTCCATTGAAGACCTTTACCGAAAAATCACTCAGTCAAAAAAAAAGAAGAAGAAGTAAGTATCTCGAGTTTCGCTCTTGGGAAAAGGAGGAAACTTTTCCGCTCGATCAATGATTCCTGCACGTCTCCTCTCGTCCAATTCCCACGCGTACTTTTCGGTCTTCACGCGCGACTATATATAAAAATCCTTGCACACCGGACGTTGTCTTCGCTTTTTGAGGCTTCGCACTATATAAATATATGCATCCATGTTATGTGTACGTGCAAGAGTGACAAAAAACTTCTTTATTTGACTATTTGCCAGTTCTGGAATTCCTCATATATGGTTTCGAGAGGTTTAAATTTTCATTTTTTGCATTCAACTTCATTCGCCTTGAAATCTCCCAAACAATAATCTCACTCACAATATCGCAAAGACTCTAATACCAAAGTCATTCATACATCCTCGCCTACGCGTAATCTTCAAATCAAAGTAGTACACACACTGTATCTACATCGATTACAACTTCCGGTAACTTGCCTTCAAGAGAACATTCGACAGGAAGTATATGAAAAAAAAAATCTGTCCCCTTCTGGAAAACGAATTTTCGTCTTCAACTTTCGAAGGTCTCTCTCCTTTCTTCAAGCCATTCATTCGTTTGCTCATTCATGCGCGAAGCCAGTCCTTCAAAAGGGGAGAGAAACTCGAATGGAGAGTGAGAGAGAGAGAGAGAGACGAAGTTTCGTTTGCATTGTAGACCCAGAGGGCTCTCACTCTTTTTTTTTTTACTGTGCAAACAATTGCCTATGGGACTTTGTCAAATTGATTGTTCGTCGTGGTTAAGGGTGCAGTGCTTTCACTTTTTTTTTAAAGGTAACGAACCGAGTGCTAATGTAAAACCGGTTGGTTTATTATTATATTCATTCGCGAAATCAATTTTGTTACCATAAATTGTTATTGAAATGTTATTGAGCATTTTAAATTCGAAAAATGAAATTTGTATACTTCGTTTTTAGTTAACAATCTTCTCTTATATTGAATAATTCTCAAAAGGAGCATCGTAAAAGTGTGTAAATACTCGACGACAAGTGGTCAAGACAGCAGTAAAAATCTTACGGTTTTATTTTTTTTGTGTAAGTGTCCGCACTGAAGGTCAGTGAAAAGGAGCATCGGGTGAAACTACCTGACCGTATTTCTCACTGACACGAAAAGAGCAATTCTAATCCTATTATATTGACGACCGTTGCGGTTTTCACGAGAATTTATTGTCTTACCTGGAAATATAACACTTAACGAGGTCGCCTTGTCATTTGTACGATAGAGCTAAATCTACGTTGACCTCCATTCAATAACTTCAATTTACAAATAAATTCATTCAAGTACTTATATCATCATGAAAAATTTCTTTTCCCCAAAAAAATAAAAAATTTTCTTCCCATCGCAGGAATGCGTCGTCGGATTAGCAAAGTTACCGAAAAGTACCGTACAACCCCGCCGAGTAACGTATTTTCTCACATTCCGTCAATTACATTTTTCCCCGCGCACAGAAACGAAATCAAAAGGGAGTCGCGCCGGCGCTTATTTCGTGGAAGTACCACCGCCGCGCGCGTGGGAGTATTATAAGAAAAAGAGACCGCGAGATCAAGGGGAATATTCCTTCCGGCGCCTTCAGGTATATAAATACAATCTCGACAAAAGAGCAGAAAGATTCTCAATGAGAGAAATTAGTGTATGGGACCTCGAGGTTACCGCGCGTCCCGCGAAGATAATTCTAGCCACGCGTGTTCTCTGTGTGTGCAGTTTTCTTAAAGCGATCAAAAAAAAAAAAAAAAAGAAAAGTTGCTGAATAGGCGGATTTGTTATAGGAGGCTATATATACTATTGTGTTGCGGGAGATGGCCGAAAGTAAGTCATTTTGCTGGCGGCGGTTCACACTTTTTTATAGGAATGTGTGGACTTTTTTTGAAAGGAAATTGAGAGTATCGTTTTCTTGAGTGGAAAATGAAAAAAAAAAAGTTTTTAGCAATCTGATATAAAGAGCAATTATAAATAAAAATTGATCAGTAAAGTCATTCGATTCAATTCATTTGTTTAATTATCTGATATTTGAGGATGCATTTTTAGTAATCACCTAAATAATCAATTAAGACAATAATTTACTTATCAGGTATTCCACTCAACATTCGCCAATGTATAACTTGTTATTTTTCAATATATTTTTCCACGCCGCGATGAGCGAAATAGCATCGCTTGTTTCGCCATACATATTATATGCACGGTGTATTTTGTATTACGGCACGTCCGGCAAAAAGAGAAAAAAAAAAAACTACTCCGACTGAAAATTAGGCTTATCCGTTTACGTATACTATACGCTCGCGATGCCAATTTGCGCGCTCATTCAGCAACGCGCGCGTGTATGCTTTCACTTTCTTCCGAAAAAAACAGAAGAAGAGTCGCCTTGTGGGAACGTTCTGATTTTTTGAATGGCGCTTGAATTCCTTTGCTTCTTCGAAATTATGCTTATAGCATTGTACATCTTGGCGTGAATGATGTAAATGACGTGTGGCTTTGAACGCGAGCGTTGTGATTCAATTTTTGCAGAAAAAAAATACATTTGGACGGTTATAACGTATAGTGTTTTTCGTTGAGATTTTTGTCTCGTGAGAAAAAAAAATTGAGGATTAAGTGTTTTTTTAACAGTAATAAAATGTGATATCTTACGATCTGAAAAAAAATATATATAAATGAGCATCCATTAAATTGACACTTTTCTTACCAAATACATATGTTCGATATTCCCTCAAAAATCTGGAAAACTGCCTGTCAAGAATAGACAATACAAAACCCTCCGAAAAACGAGCGAAAAAAAAGACCGTATATAGAAATATCGTCAATTTATCTCGAAAAATTACGATAGCACGCATAGATTTTTTTTTCATTAACCAGCCATTACGCCGATATAAATCTATAGTTAGCTAAAAAAAAAAAAAAAAAAAAAAAAAAAAAAAAAAAAGAGGACACCCTTTTTCCGCCGACAGTAAAAATTTTTCATCCAAACGTAACACAGTGAGTGAGATCTCCGACACTTTTTTTTTCTTGGATCGAGGGGGGGTTCTCCAACCCTCGACGGCCACAAGCTTATCCACTTTTCCAAACGCAGCGTAACCATTGTAAATAACCGTTCGAGGGTGTTAATTCACGCCGAAAGAGAATCTTCTGCAAGATTTTTTTTTACCCCCGCCAGGTGAGATTTCAGCGGGAGATACGAAACAGAGTTTTTTTTTCAGTGTAACAGTTTTTCCTGACTTACGTTGAAAAATTGGAGAGAGGAGGGGACGAAGCGTGGCTGTTCGTTATATATGTTTTTTGAGGCTGATACGTACGTGTCATCTAATTTTTTTTCTTAGTTAATGATACAAAATATTTTTGTCGATGTCGGGTTGATAGTCGATCTATCATTGTAACTTTTTTCTCAATGATTTACTATTTTAAAGATACGCGAATTTTCATCATCGAAAATCTAGCTCGTCGTATTCTAATCTCAAAATCTCAACGGAAATTCTTAACGATGATCTTGATCACCGGTATCATCTTTTCGGAACAGAATTGAATCATTTATCAAATTACATCGCAAATTTTCCAAAACTAAAACGACAGCTATAAATTTCCGGAAATTTAACGGTAGAAGAAGGAAAATATCATCCTCGTGATCGTACATATAGAAATACGATCTATAGGTGTTGATGCGCCATGACAATTCTAACAGGTAAGAGTTATTGTCGTATCTTCCTGCAACAATATTAAATCATGAATCACTGCAATTACAGGCGTGCGATGTCACGGCCATTCCATCGATTATCGACACCTTTTAGCACCCCAATATTTTCACGGTTATATATATATTGTACGTGTGTGTATCGCTGACTTTTTTTTTCTCGATGTAATTCGTTAAACAAAACCGCCAATTAAAATTAAAATAAAACAGCCAAACTAAGTTTATTATCATTGAAAACAAAGGCGCCAAGTTTTAATTAACACACACACATTCGGAGACCTTATTTTTCTTCTTCTTTACCGGACCACCGAAAAACATCATCCTTCTTAGAATCCGAGGAGGACTAATCCTTCTGGTCCGCACACACGGTTAGTGTCTCTCTCTCTCGTAAAAATCTTCCGGTGGTCCCCTTTTTTACACATACATACATACATGCAGAGCGAAAAATATATAAAAGTAAAGTGCTCCCTTCGACTTCCGCTCGTCGCCGCGTGTGCTCGCGTCGTCGTAACCGGAAAAACGCGCGAGAGGGGAAGTTAGGTATCCTTACAGCTCTTGCAGAACGCCAAAGGCAGTAGCCTCCTTTTTTTTTTTTTGAATTAAATGCCCCGCCGTAAGGAGTTGTAGTACGTATACGCCACACGAGACGATAAACAGGAAACGACGGGAGAGTGAGTTAGTTGAATGCGCTACTTTAGTTTCATTTTCATTCGACGTGCAGTCGATGATGACGAGGTTTGATTATGTTGGATGATTAGCTGATTTGTGAATTTAAACTCTTAAAAATTCCGGGTATTGAGTACAATTTTTGAAGTTCCTTATCTGCCTACTGAAGAGGAAACGTAATTGAATAAAAAAAAAATTCGAAGCACCTACTGCACAGTTAAAACCCTCACGCAAATTTTTTTTTTTAAAGAGCCAACCAACAACAACAGTTGCCGAACGTACGCCAAGGCATTTAAACTCTCAAGGAAAAGAAGAAAGGACAATAACCCAAAAAGAAAAAGAAAAATACCGTCTGCTACATACGTTTTGTTTGCAAGAAGATGCGCAACGAAGGTCAAAGCGATAAATGACGATTCGCGTAAAGGTATACGTATATAACGCACTTCCCTTCTCGTGGTTACGTGCCATATGGAGTTTTTGTAGAAAGAGAAGCGGCTGCTGCTGCTGCTGCTCGCCCTTATTTATTACGGAACTCTGGCCTATTGCGCTGACTAAGGCGGGATGGTATATTGTAGAAGAGGAGGAAAAAAAAGAAGGCCGAAAACGCCAATCATATTTTTCGGGCTAGTTTGTACCTGGAGAAAGCTTCTATGAGCTTTCGCTGACGACGACGTCGTTGCGTGGTTTTTCAGGCTATTGTATAAAGTTTGTGCGTGAGTAACGGATTTTTTTTTTCTTTGGGGTGATTTATTGTTTTTGTTTTTGGTCGAGGGAAAGATGTTTCTTGAAGTGTGTATGTTCATTTTTTTTTTAGTTTGGGGTGTTGATTTGAAATACTTGAATATTTTCAATAAATTATCAGCTCCAGAAAATAAATTCTTACTATCAACAGAATCTTATTTAAAATTCGACCTTATTACTCGATATAATTTATTATCAAAATATGTTAACTCCCCTAATCAATTAAAAAATATATCTATCGACACGTCCATAAACTCCACCTCCTCAACCAACCTATAACAGTATAAGACGCAAAGAGTCGTTGTCCCTTCCACATAAAAAAAAAACACAGCACACACGTCTAATTTGGAGTATAGAACAGGTGAAGACGTTGGCCACAAAACAACAAAAAAAAAGATCGTCATTTCCTACATCCTGCTCGGAGGGTGCGCGGGTGCAATGTCGCCCGCAGCCATTTCACCATGGTAAACATAAAATTAGCTATGTCGCGACCGCAAGGTGTTTCGACAAGGAAGTCATTAAAGATCAAGGAACTGTCTTCTTTCTTTTGAAACGAGGAGTTCTTAACTCTTGAGGAACACAAAAAAAAAAATTGTCCACTTCTTCCTGACTTTCTTAATCTTCGTCCGTTCATCAAATAATTGCTTGTATATACGTGAAAAGCATACACACGGATTTCCTTTCATTTTTGGTTAGCTTCCGCGATTAACCGAATATTATGTCATATAACCGCTTCTTTTTATATAATATGTATACATATCAACTTTGTCGGGATTTCGAGCGATCGCAGATGTGTGGATACGAAATATAAACAAGGTCTAATATACAAGGCCACGTGTGCTACGTATATGCAGACGAAACTTGCAAATCCGAGAAATAAGAGAGAGAGAAAGACGCGCGCACATGTGCATTCGTTCAACAGGTGGTTTATTGCGCCCGCACCCGTCCGCTGTTGCCTGTCTTATGTGTGTGTAAATGCTGCACAACGAACGTTGGAATGCTTTTTATTGAAATAGCTTTTGGTATTTTGTAGAATACTTATTGTTCACTTGTATTAAAAGTATTTAAATTTAAAATCTAAAGTTAGAAATCGAATATTCAATCTAATTATTAGAATAATTAGTACTGTACAATGACCAAAAATTTTCAGTTATCAAATTTATCTTTGAACGATCAATTAGTGTTATTTTGTGACGCTAGGTAGAAAATTTAAACTTATCGTTTTTATTGAATTGAAATTGTATTGTTGTGTATTCAAAATTCTGCTAATATTTAGTTTTTGTTTAGTCAAGAATTTTTATAAATTCATGTATACCTGCGATGACAGTCGCCAGCTACAGAAAAAAGATAACAAAGAATTTTCGAAAAATTAAATTATCATCGTTAATTTAATCTTCCTGAATTCAAGCAAATATACAAACTTTTTTGTTGCCGCCGAAAGAATTTCAAAAGAACAGTATATATAAATTCGGCGAGACATTGTCGCGAAATGAAATTAAACGAGATAATGGTCACTTAAACTTGATAGCAATCGTACGACGTTTACATTGGCCCAAATCATTTTGAATCATTGAAAGCTTCTTCTTCTTCTTCGCGGTGGTGGGGAGTTTCAGCTAATTGCAATAAACGTCAAAACACGTTCATTAATAAGACGTTTAAAAGCGGATGTCTGGCAGCAGCGTCACTCCGAGGCGCAGTTCATCTTCTTCGCATGCAGTCGCATCACACCAAAAAATATTCCCTCTTATGCCGGCTCTTCATTGAGTATCATATACGTATGGTATGCACCGACGACGACGATGACAACGTCGGTTTATCATCTCGACACACATATGAAATTTTCGGGCAGCTCATTTTTATTATGCCGGATACTTTCTCACAGTAATTACTTGCTTTACGAATTTTTGAGGAGATGATGCTATTCGTTTTCATTATCTGACTTCGTTTTACTCAATTGTCATATAGTTGCGTTCTGCTACATATTTAATCATCGGCGCTGAAATCTTAGTGAAAGAGATAAGATTGGATTGTTTGCGCGTGTGAATATAATTAAATCAGGATTTTAATTTTAATAGAGTGCAAGAATGACAAAACAAAAAAATTGAAATATCGATGTTCAAAGTTAAAAGCTTTCGAGAAAAATTATCAAGATGGCGTGATACATTTGTGGGTCAAGACTGTCCAATCGCGTGTATGAAATAACGTCTCATGAAACTTTTAAATCGAAATTTAACTGTTATATCGACTAACGAATAAATCCTTCAGTTAATTTCCAACGAAATTGGTACATAGAACTTCTTTATTCAACGAAAAACTATCAACGCGAGACAAAGAAGCAAAAAAAAAAAACAAAAAGAAAGAAGAAGAAGAAGGTTACCTATGCAGATTTCACACACGTACAAACACCCAGCAGTCAGTATATATATATAGGACCCCATGGCCTTCAGCAATATATGCGGCATCACAAGGCCCAAGGTTCGCCTGCCGACTGGACCCTGTCGGGATCAACAAAACAGGATGTTCGCAAAGGAAGCGCCGCATGTGTGTGTGTGTGTGTGTGTGTGTGTGCACGGATTATTGCCCCCCGTCATAAACATTTCTCTACCCGAGTAATTTTCTTACTTGCATTTTGGGTTATGACGTGTGTTTGTATATGTATACGTCCAATTAAAACTTGGAATTTCGCTATAGGGAAAGGTCAGTTTTAAAGATATGCAAGACACGTTTTGCGGTGTTTTTTTTTTCTTTTCGTTTCGATAGACATCGAGAGAATGAAAGAAGCTGTGTGTCACCTATATATACGTATGATATACCAAAACATCCTGTCGGTGGAAACGTCTTATTTCCAGGTACATAGTATATTTTGGCGACTTCTGAGGAAGCCGAGAGAATGAGTCTGCTTTGTTTGCTAGCGATCTTGAGGGAAAAATCTCGAGGGAGGGCTCTCTTGTAGATTTTGGAGATTGCTCAATGGGAAAAGATCTCTTTCTCGTAGTGGTTGTTTAAAATTCTTTTCGACGGAAGAACCTTGGGAGATTATTGGTCGAGCTGTTCTAAATTATCATATTATTTTGAATTTCTGCTGTGTAATGGTATAACAAGTGCTTATGAAGTTGCCGACGTAATTAGCTAAGTGCTTTATGACAGAGGAAAGCTGTTATCATAGGCTAATCTAGGTGATCGGATCGATTTGATAGTGTCGGCGTATGATATATAAACGATTGATCGATCGATGAATATTGTATAGTTAAACTTCGAGTCAGTGCCAAATACAGTAACCATGTTCTCCCGCAATTTCTTCATATTCTCCGCTGCTCTGCTGGTGGTTGCTCTTGCAAGTGTGTCTGCGAGGAGCCATGAAATCGACTACGAATCTTCGCTTGATATTATCCAAAGGAACATAATTGTAAGTACTACTAATCGTATTCTTTTTTATAGTAAATTCGAATTATTGATTTTTATAAAAATCTTGTTTGAATATTTTTTCTATTCTCAAATGTCTAATTCGAATTCAATTATGCAAATTAATAAGTTACATCGAGGTTTGTTTTTCTCGATGATCAATAATTAATCTATTATCGCGCTTTCAGGTTGACAAAGTCAAGGAGATTTTGGAGAATTTTTTCAAAAACGTCACCGAAGTCTGCCTCAAAGAAGCTATCGAGAAATGCAAGGAACACTGGTACAATCCAATCAAAGTCATTCAGTGCGCTGTAAGTAAATAATATTTCGTGGTGCTCTGAAAATAACTTTATATTTGACTGATCAAAAATAATTTTTATGCAATTTTAGAAACAAATTTTCAGCATCGAGAACGTCAAATGCTTCGCCGGTATCAGTCACGAAACATTTTACTGCGTAAAAGTGTAGTTAGTTTTTCTAGAAAAAAAAAATTTTTTAAATGCTATTGAATTGTACGATAATACAATAAAAAATATTCTTATTAAATAGGTAGACATCGAATTTTTTTATTTTTCATCAAACTAATTCACTGAAGAAAATACAACACAAACCTCGCCCGCGATAATGACATCACTAGCTGCGACAAAAAAAAAATTAAAAGATATAAATGTATACTTAATTTAACTACTTTGGCCAAAAACGGCGCGCATCGCAGTCATCAAAACCAAAACGAGAATAAGAAAGCAAGAATGAAAATAAAAAAGATTCTTCAAAAAACTAGCGTGCGGACGTCATCTCGTCGCGTCTGCGTATATATACTATATAATACAAGCTACCGCGCGACATTCCCGATACAAAGTTTCAATGACCAAATAAAATATATAGCCGAAATCGCGTAAAAAGAAAGAAGGAGGAGGGATAAATAAAAGCTGCAAGTCTCGCTGGGCAGAGTTTCGTAGGCAGTAAACGTCTGCACAATCATTTGGCCTGGCGTTCGTAGAAGGAAGAGGAATCGAGAGAGAGAGAGAGAGATAGAAAGAGAGAACAAAAAGAAAACGACGAAGCGGTCGCATAGCTTTCGAGAGAGAGAGAGAGAGAGAGAGAGAGAGATTGCAAGAGACACGCTTTTGCACATACGATTAAGAGGCACGCGATGCACATGCCGATCTGTTGGGCGCGCGGGCATCGGGAATGCATCGTACATCGCTAATCAAAACCTCATTTTTTGAACGACTCAACCGAGAGAGAGAGAGCTTTGGCGGCGAACCGCACGGAATTGCAAGCTCATTATCATATAATTGATAGTGGATGGAGAGTTTACTCTTTTTTTTATCGATTAAGGGTTTTGATGTCAAGTTTCATCGTTGATTACGATGTTTGATTTTGATAATTAATTACTGAAAAAATTAATGATGATCGTTGTCATTGTAATGTGGGTATTTGATTAAGTTATCAAATTGAGGTCGGTTAGGAAATTAAACTAAAATACTCTAAATAGCAAATTATAAAAACATAATTTTTGATAAAGCTACCTTTATGTTCAAAGATTGTCAACAGATATCAGGAAATAAAAACTTATTAATTTCCCTTACTACAATTTTTTCAATAATTAGAAAAAAAAACGACTAATTTTTTTACCTCCAAAATTTATGCGTTTTGGCAGCTGAATTTGACGAAATTCAATAAAATATAAAGTATACCCGTCAACAACTTATTTTACGACCAATCACACCCAAAAACCCTATTGAAATCACAAATAGACGCCGAAGCCGAAATATTCGGAAGTACGTGATATAGAGACGACGAAATCAAAGAGATTCTCTCTCTCAAAGTATTTTATCATGAAAAATGCCAATCACGCGCTCTCTCGGTCACTTTATAGCGTGTCCACTACGTGCGACAACGCATGTATATATCTGTCATTCGATCGGTGTTTCCGAAATAATTAACAAGATCCCCAAACTAGAGAGAGAGAAAAAAAAATTACGAGAATAAGAATAAGAAGAGAAGCCGTTACGATACGCGCATAAATCTCGTATCTTCTTTCGAAACGAACAATAGACATAATAATGGCACGACAGACGCACGCAGATTTCTTCCCATGGGGGCGCGCGTATATATAGGTATACATATATATGCGAATGCATGTCCGATCCCCAAAAACTCAAGAGCGAAACAAATGCTATATATATATATACGCTGCCCCGAGATGACCCTCTATCCGACGATTTATCTATCAGCCTGTTATGAGTATTGTTGCTACGCTTGGAGACACTTTTTTCCTCATGCGTCCACGTTTTTTTTTCTTTTTATTCTGAGGTGTTTCGCTAGAGATTAATGATTTTTCGTGTTCCTGCTCCGTATATTTCAGATCGGGAGTTGGTTTGGTTTTGTTGGAATTTTTACATGATTTTTAATATTGATAAATATTAAATTTTTTTCTTGTAGTTTGAATTCCATAAGAGACTCTGAAATGGAGAAATACCAATCAAAGTGAAAATTACACTTTTAAGATATATTTTAGATAAAATAATGCAACAGCTTCATTTGTATAACTAAAGAAATATGTTATTTGCGAGACAACATCGATAATCGACATCTAGAGAGAGGTACTAGAATGAATTCTTATACTATTGCGTATATGGCAGCTGAAGAATTAGGCACCGGTGAGGCATCCAATGTTCTCATTGATGAAGTCTTTCTGTAAATGTCATAAAAGCATTACAGATTAATAAATGATCATTATAAAATTTAACAAACTATGATTAAAATTTTAGTGCAAAGTAGTATACTTACAGCGCACTTGATGACTTTGGTGGGCTTGCGCCAGTATTTCTTGCACTTGGCAACGGCTTGTTTCAGACAGGCGTCGGTGACTTTTTTGAAAAATTTCTTCAAAATCTTCTTGAATTTCTTGTCCTGTAATAACGAAAATATAACTATAGTTAAACGTAGAAAAAAATATTTAGGTACTTTATTCTAGCAATGAACATTAATTATTAAAATTTTACTGTAAAATAATATAGCAGTACTTAAAAATTTGCTCCTTTCCGCAATTTCAGGGGAAGGTTCGTATTCGGATTCATCGCTCTGAGCAGTCACGCTCACAAGAGCAACCACCAAAAGTACAGTACATAAAGCGAAAAAGATGAAGAAGTTGCGGGAGAACATGGTTTCGTTAAGTTTTTTTTCACTTGTCTTTGACACTTTGACAAGAGAAGTTTATCTCTCTATATATACACAAAAATAAAAAAAAATGTTTTAATTTCTCTGTGCATAATGAATGTTGTAAATATACAATTTCTCTCATACCACACGCAAATACCTTTGAAATATTTTATCAAACTATCTCTCCTCCACTTTATCACGCAAATATAAGTAATATTCTTTGTAACCGTAACATTAGAAAAAAGAAGAATGCGTACAACGTTGCAAATGTTTCAAGTTTAACGACTCTTTAATCTCGAGCACTTCCGCGAAAAGCAGTCATATAACAATGTTATATACTCTTTTTTTTTTTGTACGCGAAATGAAATGTTATTCTTCGGCTCGACTGATAATTTGCGAATTCACGTCGCACACGTGTAAGTCTGTGTGTGAGCGCGCAACATTTTCTCGCATTGTAGCTACTAATTACAACTCATTCGAGTACCCAATGCAAAAACACCCTTCAATTGCCGTCATAAACAAGCCACATCTAGCAGATAACATTCCAATAATTAGCACATCCATCCGCAATTGACTCAAGACACAAGTAAAAAAAAAAACTCTCTTCCCCCACGAGGTACGAGATATAATGCTGTAATGTGGGTTGCACGATATAAAAAAAAACACATACTAAGATGTACGTGGCGGCTATAACTCAGACGTTTATCTGCGAGTTTTCATCGGCAAAGAAATGTTGCACTAGGTGCAACTCGCGTGTCGGTGTCACGACAGCGTGACCATTTCGGAGTACGAGGTGCGCGTCTTTATTACCGTCGAGGCGCCGCCGACTGATTCATACTTTGGAGTTTGTTTTTTTTTGCTGCTGATGTTTCTTCTTGGTTTTTTTTTTTCGCTTCGAGTGTGGATTTAAAAAAGAAATGATTATCATATTGTATAGGTACGATTTGGCTATATTATGCCTGATCTGTAATGTGGGCGGATCAGTTTCGTTCTATTTGGTGCGATATGATTTTTATGAATTTGAATATTAAAAATAAAAATGCAAGTTTGACATTTTGAAATTCTGGTAAAACTGGCTTTTCAAACTTGAACTAAACCATTTAAAAATATATGCATCTATTTATAGTTTTACGACTTGAAAAACGGCCGAGGATTATTATTGTAGCTGGCGAAGACTCATTTTATTTGTTGGGAATTACGTCACGTCGCTTTACGCAAGAGAGCAAATTTTTGCCGACAGAGCTGAAACTTCGAATAATAGTTCGCGGAATGTTATCTAAAGCAATATATTTCATATATTTTTGCCGGTAAAAAAAAACGTCCTCTTCCGCATGATTTCGCATGTCTTCAATTTTAGAAAAAAAAAATCAAACTCAATAATCATTTCTATTTATTCGCAGACGTTACTTAAAGCTCAAGCAACCGTAATTTATACATCGATAAAAACAAAAACTGCAATATATCCATCTATCTATCCAAACGAAAACCAAATCAAAAAAAAAAAAACAAGAAAAGATAACTCAAACGTTCCGTGCAAAATAAGAGCGCGATCCATTTAAATTATCCCCGAAATTCCGAGCGCATTGTTCCACGGCGCTTTGAAGGGATGTGTGTACACTCCTCCCCCGAAGAATAAAAAAAAAAGAAAGATCCACGCAATTCTCGGAAAGCCGAAAAGCGAAACTCGAGAGCACAACGATCCCCCTGGTTACGCGGCCCTTCTTCTTTCTTGCCGCGGCGCGACACCGGATTCTCTTGTTTTTTCGCCTACCGGCACATTTCTTCTTTTTTTTTTTTTCATTTCATTTCGAAGTTCTTCTCTCGCTCGCTTTTACCTTTTAAAATGCGTACGCACGTATTCAAATTTCGAGCGAGTTTGAAGTTTCGCTGCGGGAGGTTTTTTGCAAAAATGTATTTTGTTGGACCGACGATTTCGCTGTGAAGTTTTTTTGGCGGCAGGGGGGATATCTTCAGTGTCTAATTTCTCGACTGTGATTTAAATTACTATAGACGGTTGCGCGATTCGTTGGTTGGGGGGTTGTAATTCTTCTGCCATATCGAATTTTTGGGTTTTAGTGTGGTCTTGATTCGTCGGTCAATCGAAACTTCATCTTCAAATTTGAATATCTCGCTTGTTAATTTCATCTTCATTAGATCAAAAGCTATCGTGGCCTTTGAAATTCAACCGCGAAATTTCGACAACCCCCGTGTGTATAGAATTTCTTCACGGCTATGATTTTCAAACACTTGTTGATCTGCGATTTTTTCATCTTCTGCCGTTGATGGATATATCCTTTCTTTTTCGCGAATCGACTAGCACTCCCAAATAGCGTTACGTTACCATCGTCGCGCTACTCGTCACTGTATGAAATACTATATCTTTTCACTCTTCTAATTGAGAGCTTTTTTTTTACCTTCGCGTGCTGCTTCTTTCGACACATTCATCTGAACTGCTGAAACATTTTTCAAGCGCTTCGTGTATAAATTCTCATATATATAATAAATTACGCGGCACTGACCAACGGCAGAAAACACCAACGAATTTCGAATGTATCTTCACCGAAGATAAAAAAAATACACGTGCGTGCTTGGCCGGAAGTGAGAAAATGAAAAAGCATACACCGAGATTATACGCATTCTTTATATATACATACGTATACGTGTGCTGTGGCGCGCGAAAGAAGCGAGAGAGAGCGAGACATTGAATAACCTTTTTAGAGCTTTGGGAGGCCGCTCGCGATGCCGAATTCAATCGGCTTCCACGAATCGCGATGGCTCTCTTGCTACTTTCTCAGGCCGATTGTAAGAGACGTGTTCTCCGTTTCTATATATCGCTCTGCTGCTGTTGCTGCTGCTGATGCTTTGGCCTCGCTCTATCGCGAATATATATATA